>CM022955.1:1734418-1976176 GCA_012931725.1 Litsea cubeba
CGTTTACGAGCAGATTATTTTGCACTAGTATTTTGAACATGCTTAGAAATAAGGCTTCAGGATAAGTCTAACTAATAATTTGGAACCAGAGTCGTAGCAGTGTTGGATGTGCTCATTGTCGCAACAAGGGCTGCAGTTCAAGTAACGTTACCTTTTAGGGTAGAAAAATAAATGAGCTGCTACTTGATAGACGTTTTTCGTAGGACCAAATATCTCTCTCTAGTTATTTCATTATATTATTATTTATTTATTGTTTTTGTGTTTGGGGGGGGTGGGTGGGTGGTTGGGGGGGGGGGGGGGGGGGGGGGGGGGGGGGGGGGGGGGGGGTCGCTTCACATCTAATTTTTTTCCTTTTTCTTTTCACTTATTGGTTGATACTTGTGAAAATTGTTGTCCAATTGTATTTTACTTGTCTTCGTATTCAGGTTACATTCCAAAGTTAAAGCAAAGTTGAAATTACAAAATGTGCGCAGGATATACCTCAATTTGTGCAGGCATGTCTTTTCTTGTCAATATTAATGGGGAAACCTTGGAAATAGGAAGAAATCTTGTTTAAGAACTGTTTTTGAGCCTGCAGGTAGGGCCTATGTTGGTGACCCATTGGGGAAGTATGGGCCAGTGATTCTACGATTATCTGCTTGGGGAGCACGCGACTGTTTGGATCAGATTACACAGGTATGATAGCCTCAATTATTGTACTGTATTCATTTCAAAACCACTGGTGTCTAAGCTAGAAATGGCAATGGTCATTCTTGCATTTCTGTTTGAGCTTATCAAGAAATATATTTATCATTATGTAGAGTAACTTTTTTAACAAAGAAGAGTGATTGCCAGTGATGATACAATAAATAATGTTTTTTCTTCTTAATGTAATAATTTAATGGTTGGATTTGTTTGTTACTTACAAAACTTTTTGACTGCCCATTTTCTTGTTTGATTGATGACCCTCTCAATTGGGTTCCATGGTGGATGTGCACCCAAACCTGATTTACTGCATGTACATGGACCCGGCCTGCTTGTTGGACAGTGGACCTGGATCCTACTAAAAGCTATATATAATGAAAATTGCAGTCCCCTGAATTTGAACCTACAACCAAAATGTTGCAAGGTTGCAGCGTCAGGCCTCATCCACCTGTGCCAGATGATATATATTTATTTGCATCACACACGAGTATGAGTTGAAGGTCCATTGACATCCCCCATCCCCCCCCCCCCCCCCCCCCCCCCCCCCACACACACACACCACACACACACCACACACACCCCAACACCACACACCAACACACACAAAATATGTTATTGATCGCATTCTATTTCCATGTCATCATGATCATTTTTGTTGTTGTTGTTGGTTTTCATCTGCTGCTGCAGGAATGCTTCTTGTGGATTTTGTTCCTGATCTTCCAATGGAAGAAGTGAAGTACATTCTAATTAACACAAGGATCAGCTTGGGGTTTTCATCTATTCTTAACTCTGATGTGTTTAACCATGGAAAGGAAAAAAAATCCAGTCACTTCCATATTTCTTTTATTTATTCATATATCTATATAGTAGCTCGTTGTGTAGTTTGTGTATTCATGTGTTTGTTCAGGTAAGTTCCCTTTGATTTGTGTCTATTACATCATTTACATCATCATCATCATGTTATGTTATTTGCTCTAATACAATAGACAAAAGGATGTGGAATTAGGGAAATAGACAGGTATGAAATCTTTCTTAGGAAAGATCTATTGGATTGATGCAGCACTAACATATCAGTGCCTTGCCCATGGCATCTCTCTTAAGGCTGTCTATTAAAGAACTTGCTAGTAATTCCCCTACCCAGTTTCCCTTCAAAGCAACTAAAAATATTTTAATCCCACAAAAGTCTTAATTTGCATCATCCATGAATACGGGTACATTTGTCAGAATCTGATATCGATAGGTTCGGGGGCAGTGGAAAATTTCTGGGGTTTTGGGGATCTCAGAATTTTTGGATTGAAAGGGATTTGGGGTTTTTGGGGCTTATGGATTTCGATTGAAGTTGGATGCAATTGATCGGGTTTAGGTTTTCCGCTACTAGGGATTCAATGGATGGGAACAGTATAGAGAAGGTAAGAGATTTACATATGGTGTTCATTGACTTGGAGAAGGCCTATGACCGGGTTCCTAGGGAGATTCTTGGAAAGTTCTGGAAAAGAAAAGAGTTTGTGTCGCTTATATTGAGGCGATAAAGGATATGTATGATAGAGTCGTGACATCTATAAGAACGACTGGCGGCGAAACGAAGGAGTTTCCTATCACGATTGGTCTACGCCAAGGTCAGCGTTAAGCCCGTACTTGTTTGCCCTAGTTATGGATGAGATTACAAGACATATCCAGGATGAGGTGCCGTGGTGTATGCTATTTGCAGATGACATTGTTTTAGTGGATGAGACGAGAGAAGGAGTGAATGCTAAACTTGAATTGTGGCGGAAAACATTAGAGACAAAAGGGTTAGGCTAAGTCGATGCAAAACAGAATATATGGAATGCAAGTTTAGTCAAAGTAGGACACCTGGTAACATAGAAGTAAGTTTGGGCACACAAAAGATAGTAGAAAAAGAAAACTTTAGGTACCTTGGATCTATGGTGCAACAGGATGGAGGATTGATACTGATGTAAGTCACGGGATTCAAGCCGGGTGGACCAAATGGAGGAGTGCTTCGGGGGTCTTGTGTGATCGGAAAGTCCCCCTCAAGGTTAAAGGAAAGTAGTATAAGGGTGGCGGTTACGGCCAGCGTTGTTATATGGATCAGGTGTTGGGCAGTAAAGGCATAATCATGTCAAAGAAGATGGAAGTTGCGGAGATGAGAATGCTAAGATGGATGTGCGGGATCACTAGGAGAGATAGGATTAGGAATGAGGAGATTAGGGGCATAGTTAGGAAATAGTACCGATTGGAGATAAAATGAGAGAAAATCGACTGAGATGGTTCGGCCATGTTAGAAGGCGTTCAACAGAGGCACCTATTAAAAGGTGTGAAAGCATGGAGTTTGCCAAGAGTAGGAGAGGGAGAGGGAGACCCAAGAGAAGTTGGAAAGAAACTATAAACATGATCTTGCCTACATGGATCTAACGGAGGACATGGCCCTAAACAGATTTGATTGGCGTCGTCAAATCCATATAGCCGACCCCACCTAGTGGGAAAAGGCTTGGTTTGGTTTGGTTAGGGATTCAATGGATGGGTTATTGATGGGGACAAGGATGGGTTATCTGATGTGCTCAAATGATGGGTTTAGGGCTATATGGATGATCGGCTAAGGGGACTTGGGGTTTAATGGTCTTCGGCAATCTGGATTGGATGGATTTGGAGAGACGATAGTGTATTAGGGCCTCATGATATTCGGTTTGGGCTGATGGTTAGTGACATTCGGCTGATGTGGAAGGAGTTTGGAGATGGGGAGGACGGAGGTTCGGCCACATGGAGTTTAGTAGTGATGAGATTCGGCCATGATGGAGATGGTTTGCTGTGAAGGAAAGAAGAACGATGAGAATATGTACCTAAAACAAAGCGATAGTTCGAATATGGGGATGGATCGATCTTCGGCTTTGATACCAATTGACGTGGAACAGAGAGGAGATGCGGGGTGGGTAAGGATAATATGGAGAAATTAAGGGTGGATCAGGCGGACCTGAAAATTGACCTTGCGCCAAACTTCAATTTAAGGGGCAAAGAGAACTCGGAGAGAGAACTCGAAGAGAATCATTAACCATTATTAGAAGCCAAATAGGCTTTACATCACTTATATAGGAAAAGAAATAACACTAGAATTAATCTGGACCATCCAAACACATTGATGGCCAGGATTAAAATATCCAAGTAAAAAATAACTTAATAATATAAGATAACATGAAATGAATGGGCTGGGCCCAAAGGCTTGGTCGAAATAGATAGGCTGGGCCCATTGGCTAGTTGACCGATGGGGAAAAGCAAGTTTTGGCTTTTGCTTTTTGAAAACCCTTTTAAAACGTGATAACCAAACATACTTTTTAGGGTTTTTGGGCTTTTGAAAAGTCAAAAGCCTTAAAGGCACTTTTAAGCAGTGCAACCAAACACACCCTTAATCTCAGGGATTATCCTAACCTACTATTTCAACCATCTTATTAATAAGTTTACAAAGAGGGCCATGCTTCCTCTGCAATCTCCTACCTAGGAAAAATGGAAGGTGAGTAAGGATTTTGAAGGGAAATGGCTGCCACACGAAATCATTGTGGATAAAAACAAGATTGCTATGTTCAAGGGTGAAAGAGTGGTAGGGCTTGCCTTTCTCTAGTTTTGAGAGATTGGTCACCTTCCATTGATGGTTAAGCTATAGGGACCAATTCTGAAATCTCTTTTAATCTCCTTTGCTACCTATAGTCCTCAAGTTAAATGTTGAAAATACTTAATAGCTTCGCCGGCAACAGTTGGAACTCAGACACAAGGAGGCATTAAGGATGATCTAAAGTGTTCTAATAGCTTTTTCTAGGCCACCACGGAATGGTTTTTAAAATCATGCAGAGCTAGGTAATAAGGACGGGACTAAAACTTCTCAAACATAGATCAAATTGTCTATCCTTGCTTGCTCCCTCCAGACAACAAATCCGTACTTGACTCTGCCAACTTGGAAATTAATGAAATGAAACAAAGATGTGAGTTTTCATTTACCATGAACGAGAGCCATGACAGATCCAATTTCTTAGCATCGAATTTTTGTCCATTCTGATTTCTCGGTAAACAAGATGCTTAATGGCATCATTATTTCTGGCTTCTTAAAAAGATTCCAATATTCTCATGTTGTAAATAGCATCACTCAGTCACATGTTTTTGGGCCCATGATTTATGAAAAATCAGAAGAGATTGTCCTTCTTCAAGTGGTTGTCGTTCTTAAAGTGGTTTTCTAATGTCTTTTCATATTGTCAATGGATAACAGGCATGACCTATCAGAGATCAATGGCCTTCAAACCGTATAGCCCTGTTTTAAAATTTTAACCATCCTTTCAGGTTTTATCTGGGTGAATTTTCCTATTTTACTGTAGAATGTATAGTTTGAGAAACTGTGAATAGATCTGCTAATAATGGGGAATGTGGATCCAGACCATCTTTTCTACCAATGGTCATGGCCTCTGCTAACAAGTCCGTACTTTTTTTTTCTTTCTTTCTTTTTTTTTTCTACAGAAACAGAAGGTGCTCAGTTCATTTCCTCCACAATTTGGCCCTAGTGAAAAGATTTTGGAAATATCTGTTGCAACGTGAGGTTGTACTAAAATACAATTCAAATGCATTAAGATCTAGGTGAATATTAGACTTGTGTCAGATGATGTTATTCATTTTGTGATTCATCCATCAGGATATAGATGGAAATACTCTGTGGGCTTCCATATCAAACAACTCGTTAAATTCCATTGCATTGCTACTAAAGCAATGCTCGTTTACGCTGGCTGGCAAGGTATAGCTTAAGCTTGTGTTTTTTATTTTCCTACACAATTTAGAAAAGATGGATAAAACATTTCATTTTGTATTTTCGCTAATGAAGGGCCAATTTAAGGATGAATTTGTCACTGCTGGAGGTGTCCCTCTCTCAGAGGTTTCTCCTTTCACCATCTTAATCTATTGGAATAATTTTTCGGGTTCATTTCTGCTTGATCTGTAACTGTAATATTTCTAATATCTTTTTTTTATAAAGATCTCACTCAACACCATGGAAAGCAAGATACAGTCCCACTTGTTCTTTGCAGGAGAGGTATTAATTATGCAAGCCTTCAATCTTCATCTAGTTTAGAGCAATTCTTAGCTCAGCCATTCTAGGCCTATACATAAAGTTGAGTGCTGAATTGTGTGCAGGTACTAAATGTGATGGAGTAACTGGTGGGTTCAACTTTCAGGTATTATTTATTGAACTTTTTTGCCTTTGCATCCTGTAGCCATTTGTTAAAATAGACCGAGTTTGGCCCAAGGAATGATCCCCATTGTTTGGATGACACTATCTTCTTAGTTCAATGTACTTTCATACTTGAGAAAACTAGGCTGGTCTATCAAGAATTCAATCCTCAAGTTTAAATGAAAGAAAAAAAATCCCCAAGTTTAGGACAGACTGCCTTCTAATATTTCAAATGCACAACATTGAAGGGGATGTTTTCCTATTTCCTACTGAACTCTTGGGGTTTCATAAGAAATGGCCTTCTATCCAAGGAACCAAGAGCGATGTTTCAAAGGTGCAGAATTAGAATTTACCATCAAAATATGTGCACTTTGATAGGGAATGATTGCCCACACTTCACCTGATAAAGTTAGATCCTTGGAATTGATTTTCCCCTTAGATCCCCACCCTTGACCCTTCACTCTTACCCCTTCTATACCCTTTCATGAAGCCCCTTCCCTATAAATTCCTACAAGTTAGAATTAGACAGATGCATAAGTGAAAGTCTGCTCAATAATCTTGAAATTTCAGTAGCTAGGCAGTGGTTTGGTATGAATTTGGGCAATCCTCTTGTAGCTTGAGTGCTATGAGCATATATATGATGTTTCGAGATTTGAGTTCCAATCTCATGATATTTCGCAGAATGCTTGGTCCGGTGGCTACATTGCAGGAACTAGCATAGGCAAATTAGCATTGGGTGTATGTGTGAAGGACGTAGGAAACTTGTAAGCAGACCCTGGATGAAAAATACTCCTTGGTGGAATGGATTACCTAAAACAAGATTGTAGAAGTGGTCAAGGGAAATCCGGAAGCAGCAAATGAAAGCCTTTAGCATGGAGGCTTCATAGGATTTTGTATGTTGAACTATCCAAGAGTCCACATCAAATTGTACTACTTTCTATTGCTGTTATCCAATTCTCATGTTCAATTATCTCTTTATGGTGTACTTCTTGTAGGAATTTGGAGACCATATGCATCAAAATTTATAAAGTATGAAATTGAAGACCTTCCACTTACAAAGGAATAGAAATATCATGGATGGATAGTTGTGGCTATGTCCCAAAGAGTTCTCATGGATGGATGACTTTGGGCTATCTTTGGGCTCACCGGCTTGCTACCTATTATTTTCATGAGCAGCTAACTGTCCATTGTCAGCTCCCAACTTTTGTCATTGGTCATGGTTTCTATGTCTAAAAGTAGTTCACCTGTTGGCTTTGAGCAGTGTATCATTCTTTGCTTTTGTATACCAAACTTCTTGAAAGAAATCATGGACATGTCGGTAAGCATTATTGATCTGATACTGTGGAAGTGGCAGGAAACTGGGATGGCTTGAACTCAAAGTGAACTTTCTGGTCACTGGGTCTGCCTTGATGGCTTGGGCTTCCAAAGAAATCAGAGTCCAGGCCCTCAGCAAGGGTATGATTCGATGAAGCATTCATTTGATGGATCCATCTTTATATCATCATCATCATCATTAAAGCCTTGTCCCAACTATGTATGTGCCTTCTAAATGACAATAATTTGTGCAACTCGTTTACTACGTGCATGTTTATCTTGACCAGTGTGTCGAGAAACAGGAAATATTAAAGAAATATATGAAAGGGTTATTTGATATTTATGGGTCATCATTGAATGGGTCGTCTAACGTTAACCACATGCATGCCTCAAATGGGTCAGCTTGGGTTAGTTCTGACTTCTGAGCTGGGTCAAAAATTCAAAATAACATAGCCAGCTCATTGCCACCAGTACATGTGAAAAAATCAAAATCATCCAACCCCATGCATATGACTTGGGGTTGGTTGTCATGACATTACTGTCTGTGCATTCATGGAAGGGTGGACACTTCTGATGAAGGAACTGCATTTCTCACATGGATGCCATGTTGGCATGTGTAGGTGATTCTAGGAGGAACTGTATTCCAGGACGCCTTGTGAGTCCAAGCCCAAACCAATATGGACAGGGCTGTAGATTTCTCCGCATTGATACTCAGACCAGCTGAATTGAAAGTGGTTCCCATCTACTTGGGTTGTTGCATTCCCTAACCCTGTGTAGGTGACAAGAAGATTCATGATTGGAGCCCACCACCTAATAACATGTAGGGTTGACAATGTTTTGGCTTCAGATTCGTTTCACCTTCCAATGGGTATGGACCCAACCCAAATCCAACCAATTTAGTTGGAATTGTCAAACCAGACTATAAATTCTCCATATTGGTTTGGAAGATTGAGTAGAATATGTGGACCCGACCTGTTTAGTAATTGATTTGGAAATATCATGGATTGAGTTTGAGTTGGACTAGCAATTTTCTTATGCGGACGTCCCACGTCCACATGGGACCCCCTGTGCGAAAATCTTTTCCTGCCTCACATGCAGGGACATGATCTATTTTTCTATAGGAAATCTCATACGGACGTTTGGAGGAGAAAATTCTAATAAATTAGACCCCCTCAGAACAATGCAGTCACCCAAATATGATGAATAAATTACAGGGTCCCAACATCACCAGAGAAAATGTCATGGAGGAGTGCTTCCATGAGTTGCACACATTGTTTTCACAAACAAGAAGATAAATAATAGACAATTTCTTGATAGCGTGCTGTAGTGATGATAGTAGCTTTCACAAACATCAAGAGAAATAATATAGAATTTGGGCATCTGGATATGGATTATGTAGCTTCCACCCTTACTGGCAGCCAAGGCTTGTAGGTCCATGATACACCCTTATCGGCAGCCAAGGCATGTGGGTCCATGAAAGCCCTCCCTCAAGTAGTGCCTCAAATAAAAGACAAGACCATGTACAGGGGCAGACAACAATCAAAAGGATGATCATGTATTGTAAGTGGGACTGTTGGACCAACTTCAATTCAACTATAATAGCCTCAGCTTAGATAAAAGGTGCATGTGCAATTACCAGAGTATTCAATTCTTGCATGTGAGGGTCAGTGCTTCAATTATCAAAAATTTGTACTGACATGCATGGACCCCCATCATGGAAGAAAGCAATATTTCTTTTGCATTTTTGTCTTCCTCTTCCTTTTTGACTACTGTCTTCTCTCAGTAGTAAATATTCCAGTATGGAAGGGAGATTTTTACTTTTAGAGGCATGTTTTCTTGCACCTTTTTCGTTCATAGGGAACTATCCAAAGGTTCTTTCATAGGAAAATATCAAAAGGAAATTGCTTATCACTATTGTTGGGATTCAAATGTCGGTATATGCTGAAATGAAAATATTCCAAATCTATGTAAACATCAGCAGAATCGACCAGCCATTGATGGAGACAGGAATTTAAGTGGACCATTAAGATCTATCAATACTAATCCACAAGATCCATGAATTGTGGAAAATCTGTCATATATAAATCTCCTGCTGAAAATGCTTGGACCCGGATAGCCGGTCTGTGGAGTCTGATAAGATTGTTCATGGGCTGTTAATGTCAGGCCCATTTAGTCACTCGGGCCAGTCTGAACCATGCTTTATATCATAGTGAAATGAACTGCTTAAGAGTTGAGGGGTGAAGGATATAAACAATGTGAAAATGTTAAAAGACCTTTACTTTACTTTTCATTGAATTACTAGGGTGATGGATGGATATTCATTTTTCACTTTTTTTTTATTATTATTCTATTTCCCTGAAAGGATACTCATTTCTTAAAATTAATCTTTGTTCGTTTTTAACCATTTGTGGTACGAGTCTTATGTATTCAGTTCCACATATGCTAATGCAAACAGATAGGTCCTTAAATGATTAAGATGTCCAGCTGAAATTAACAAAACTCATCTAACATTTTACCTTCAAGACCTTTTTTATTTTCACTAAATCTTAATGGACCCAAGCATGAGATATTATGAATATATCCATATGCGAATGACCACTTAACAAAAGTAATATAAAACTAACCTCTAATCATGTTCCATTCTTTCAAGCAGGAATGGTGAACAAGGTTGCAATGTGAACCAACATTACATATTGGCTAATATCCCAAAGGATCCGGTTCTAGAACGATAAGCAAGAGCACTCGACACAGTTGGAAGGTGCTCACAATTGCAATCTAGAGGTTGTGGGTCTACTCATGTTTACCTCACCAATTAGGACTATTACTAGAAATCAGGACCAACGCTATTGAATTGAAGTCCGCAAGCCTATGCCCAACGGCTAAAATAAAAGCCTCCCATTATTTTTGGGGGTTTTGACATATTAATCATTTTTAAATCTAATTTACCCAATTTCATTACCGAAACTCAAATAATGTCACCAAAGTCACTCGACTCTAATCAGCATTCTTTTAAAACTTTTTTGCCCCTAATCCCATGATATCATAAGATGGTACCATAATATCATGGGATTTATCAATTTCTTTATAATACATTTTTAGCAACCAGCAAGCGAATTCATTTTTTTATAAAATATAAAAATTAGCATTTTGAAAAGTAAATACACATTTGACCACCATTTCTCAGGTTCTATCATTCAAAAAATCTCTCCCTAAGAAACTGCATAAAAGCCATGATATCATGAGATTTATCAATGACATACATAGTTTACGTGACATACATTGTTCCCATGATATCATGGAATTTAGAGGTAGAAAAGTTTAAAAAAAAGAAAAGAATGTTGACAAAAGTCAACCGACTTTGGTGACATTATTTAAATTTTGGTCATGAAATTGGAAAAAACAAGAGGATTAAAAAAAAAAAAACTTTTTTTATCACCATAGATTTAGGGGGTTTTTACCGAAAAATACACTTTATGTGGTCAGTACACCGAACAGTGAACATTAGGCAAACATGCACCTAATAGGGAATCCGTACAGGATTCTTAACTTCTTTTATTATTTTGTGGTCGAATTCGACCTTCAGTTTAAGCGTTGAAAGTCGAATTCGACGCTGAGATAGAAAATGACCTTAATACATTTTAGTTCTCTGCGTCGAATTCGACATTGTAAGAAACACTCAAATGTCGCATTCGACCGAAAATGTACATGAATTTTTCTGACTTTATGATGGTCAAACAGGTGTGGCTTGGCTTCGTCATTGGATCATCCATACCCAACTATAAGTGCCACAACAATCCTGAAAACATGAAAACATCTTCTTGGATCATCCATACCCAGCTTTCATATCTTCTACATAAGCCTCCACACCTTCTATTTCAAAGCCAACGCCAAAACCACAACACCCATCCATGCTCTATGGTCCCACTTGGGTTTGGGTGTGGGGAGAGAGAGAGGATAACCCTACAATGAGACCTCGAGACCTTGAAGCTGTCGAGTAGAGTGACATTATGAGTTTTTGTATCATCTTATGAGATGATTATGCTCACAAGAGAGAAGAAGACCCTAACCACCACCTTCTCTCCTCCACATCCACACCAACCAACGACCCTAACAAACACCTTTCTTCTCACTGTTTTTTCTTTCTCGATTCCCTTCTCATTCTTTTTTCTACTCTTCTTCTTTTACTACTCTCTCGCTATGCATCTTCCTCGCTCTCCCTTTCCCTCCACAATGGACCACTTCTTTTCTTTCTTGTTTCCATTTTTTTTTTCCCTCGCTTCTCCTTTTCTTCTCTTCTATTTTTTTTTTTCTTTTCCGCTACTCTCTGTCTTTCTCGCCATCTCTTGCTCACCTCAACCCCAAGGTAACTCAACCTCTAACCACCTACCACTGCCAACACCTGCAACTGGCCTCACTCCACCAATCAGAGCTGCTAGAGAAATGCAAACGATGGGGTTCATGTGGCTGTTAGGGTGAGAGAGAGATTGGAGAGTTGCAAAAGGCAAGGTTCGTGCGCGGCTATCAAGGAAATGGAGAGATGAGAAGGGTCGTCAGATCTATGGGGTTGACGAAGAGAGTTTGGAAAGAGAAGAGGTTGCCTACGAGACTTTTTAGAAATCTAACTGTGCCACGGAGTTGTACCTTTTAAAAAGTAAAATAAAATCATTTCGCATACCTCATGCCATCAGGCGCGATTCTGAAGATCGTTCCCTCGAGTCAAATTTAAAAACCGACAATTACAAATACCAAACGCGTTTCCTACTTTTACGTCCCATGGGAACTGGGGAACATCCCAACGGCATAATGCCAAACAGGCCCTTAGGTTCCCACAAGCATCTGTATTACAACGTTTGTAATTGTTGGTCTGTTGCTTCGGGGAATTGTATAGAGTTGGTCCTCTCTGGTGATGAACTAATCGACTTCAATCTTTCTAACTTGTTTTTCCTCTTGTATATGCTCATCTGAAACTCACAGCTATAGTTCCTTGCGGCCACCAGCGCACGTCGAATTCATGTACATTTTCGGTCGAATGTGACCTTCGGGTGTTTCTTACAAGGTTGAATTCGATGCAAAGAACTAAAATATATTAAGGTCACGTTTTATCTCAGCGTCAAATTCGACCTTCAGCGCTTAAAGTGAAGGTCGAATTCGACCACAAAAAAAAAAAAAAAAAAAAAAAAAAAAAAAAAAAGTTAAGAATCTTATACGGATTCCCTGTTAGGTACATGTTTGCCTAATGTTCACTGTTCGGTGTACTGACCACATAAAGTGTATTTTTCGGCAAAAACCCCTAAAAAAGTTCGGAATTCAGTTTGGTGCAATTAGACCATGTACATTGCAGGCATGGTAAAGACCCCCACTGGATTATGAAGTGAGCTCCATCAAAGCCTGCAAGTATGACACCTGAATCAATGATATTATGGGCACCTGCACTGTTGAGCATGAAAGTAGAGCAGATAGGGGGAATAAGATTCTATTGTAACCTACACAACAGCACATTATCCCCGTTCCTCCATGTTATATCTATCTTCTCTCTTTACCAAAAGGAACGGCACGAATGGATAGAGCTGAACATACATGAGGCTGAAATTTAAAAGCAGAGCCCACAAAACAAGTAATATAGTAATAGAAACACAAAAATCCAGAGATAAAACTGATATATATGTATGGTATATGACAGGATAGGGGTTACATGCCACAGCCAATCTCTCAGCACCAAATTGTCCTTGTACACATACACCTATCGGATGATGAATGTGAGGTAAGGATGACATGGTCCCCTTCGTTCTCTCTTTCACAGTCTTCTCTTTCCTACAACTCTACCTGTTAGACGGTGTACACTTGCTGGATTGTGTCGATGTCGAGTCCTTTCAGCCTCACCACCGATACCTGTTAGACGGTGTACGCTTGCTGGATTGTGTCGATGTCGAGTCCTTTCAGCCTCACCACCGATTCCACATGCCCTTTCAGGGTGTGGATTTCTCTAAGCCTGCAACCACCACACAAGACAAGAGTCACCGTTCGCTACTCCCCAAGAGGTTAAAAGAAAAGACAGAATTTCACAAAGTTGGCCTGGTTCCAAGAGAAGGGAGAGTTGCAGTGCAAATATAAGCCAGACCAAGATCATGCCTTAATGCAAATTTGAGCCCATTTGAAAATTGAACCATCTCTCGAGAAGTCTGCTCACTTTCTATCACGAAGTGACATTGATCCTTTGGTTAATGGAGCCCCACTAAGTACTAACTATATCCACCTGATTTTTTTTTTTATCTCAGGCAAATAAGATTTGCCACTACAGTTCACCACATGGATGTTTCATACCACATAATTTCCCGTCATAAAAAAATGATTTTCCATTTAAGATAAACCAAACTCTAAATGAATAAAGGGAAAATAAAGAAATGAATATAGTTTTTTTACCATAAGAATACAGATTAAAGGATCATTTTGGCTGGGGAATTTTCTCCTATGGGAGTATAGCACAGCTGCCAAGTGCAGGAGTTTTTTATGGCGCCTTCAGGGAAATCTCACTTTTGTGGATGGGTGAGGATTGAAAATATTGCACCATCCTTGTGTCCCAAAGGTGAAGATTTCATCATATCGGCTATATAACACTTGACAAAAGGCTTTTACCCAAAAGAAAAAACACACTTAACAAAAGGCAATAATATTCAGTTCGAGTCCTACCTTGCAATCTCAGCTCGTCTTTTGGCTTCTTCAGCCATTTGGTTAAGATCGGTGAAATTACTTCTCTCATTGAACATCTTTGTGTCTGGCGGATGGAGACCATGCAGTGTTCTTTGAGCATGTGCCCACTTCAGCTCCCTTGCTTCTTTTCCAAAATCCTTCTGCCTTGTAAAAGCAATCTGCAAGAGGCATAATCCATTAGAACAGCAGCTACAGTTGACAACTTGAAAGAGACAATGTAAAATTGAGAATAGACTCATACCCTTTGCTCAATAACAAGATCCCATGCCTTCCCACTCAGTGCATAGCGAATTATGAACTTGATGGGATCAAGTGGAAAGTAGAAGATTAAATTGTAGAGCCAAACCACACCAGCCCAACCCCAGCCAATCCCTTCAATTGCAGCAAAACCCCAGTTTGCGTAAACTGCAATCAGTGTTGCAATCTGTACATACATGCACAGGAGAGCATCAAACAGTTGAAACATTCAGAAACAAAGGTAATCTGAAGAACATGTAAGGAATATATAGACCCACCAGCTGAGCAACTACGAAAGCAATAACCAGTAACCACCCAGGGCGCTCAACAAAGGACCAACTCCGGGACCGCGTCACGAATATAAGAGCCTGGCTGATTGTACTAACTTGCAGGTATATTGCAGAAGCAAGCTTTCTGAAGTCATCATGAGCTGTTTTCTGAAGACTCGAAACCTTAAATACCCTCTGGAAGATTCTCAAGCAAATCAAGGACAATTGTTAGTGCAAGCAACTGACTGTATGAAACCAAGAGGTAATAAACAACCATAGCAGTGACGGCCATACTTTTATGCTAAAAATAATAAACCATTCCAGAAGGAGAGACTAGTAGGGGTAATAAAGATTCTCATTCTGCTACACAGTGTCGGGGAAGTAATATCCCCCATCCCCCCCCCCACACACACACACACACACCTGAAAAAAAAGAAAAAAACTCTAAGACCGGAGATCCTAGCCATCATCCAATCTTTGGTCCTTTACTGTTGATCATGAACTGTGCTGCATATCCTTCCCTTATTTACACGTCTATTATCCAAGCTAAGCTGGCCCCACCGGGAAGATTCTCGGGGAATGGCCCATCTAAAGACAGGTCCGCCCACAGTGGCGGACCCAGGATTTTCGTTTAGGTGGGTCAATTAAAAAAATTGGCACCTTGGATACCTGGTAGCATAGAAGTAAGTTTGGGCACACAAAAGATTGTAGAGAAAGAAAACTTTAGGTACCTTGGATCTATGGTGCAACAGGATGGAAGGATTGATACTGATGTAAGTCATAGGATTCAAGCCGGGTGGACCAAATGGAGGAGTGCTTCTGGGGTCTTGTGTGATCGGAAAGTCCCCCTCAAGGTTAAAGGAAAGTATTATAAGGTGGCGGTACGACCATATATGGATTAGAGTGTTGGGCAGTAAAGTATAATCATGTCAAGAAGATGGAAGTTGCGGAGATGAGAATGCTAAGATGGATGTGCGGGATCACAAGGAGAGATAGGATTAGGAATGACGAAATTAGAGGACAAGTAGGAATAGCACCGATTGGAGATAAAATGAGAGAAAATCGACTGAGATGGTTCGGCCATGTTAGAAGGCGTCCAAAGGAGGCACCTGTTAAAAGGTGTGAAAGCATGGAGATTGGTAGGAGTAGGAGAGGGAGAGGGAGACCCAAGAGAAGTTGGACAGAAACTATTAAACATGACCTGGCCTATATGGATCTAACGGAGGACATGGCCCTAAACAGATTTGATTGGCGTCGTCAAATCCATATAGCCGACCCCACCTAGTGGGAAAATGCTTCGTTTGGTTTGGTTTGGTTTGGTTTGGGTCAATTTAAAAAATGATACCCTTGGCAAGAAAACCTATAATATCACTCACTTCCCTAAGAACAAAAATACAAAATGGAGAGCATAATTGTGAAAATTAGCCAATAGATGTAACAATTAATGCAAACATGATACAACAACAATCTAAGCAAATCATAAACCCAAAGGCAAATGGTCAATAAGAAATACAATTCACACTAGATCCAATTTTTAATTTCTTTAAATCAAACAGTCTATATGACTAAAACCTATAAATCAAAATCTCTTCCATCAATATAAGATTCAATAGACACAAATTACAAGGACAATAGGAGTTATATCGCAGATCAACAAAAAGAAATGTTATAAACGTGTTTGAAATCGTAATGAAAATGGAAGAATAAACATGCAAAAGTCCCGATGATATTTTCTCCATGGATTAGTAAAAAATAAAGAAATAACTGATTTCCAATACCAAATAATCCAAAAGGGAAAAGGGGGGAAAGAAATCCAATAACCCTTACAGGTAGCAAAGCTAGATTGGATCGAGAGGGACTTCCTTAGATTTGGATAGTTTGTGAATGATCGAACCATGGGTTTTGTGGGAAGACGGCAGGAGAGAAAAGGGTAGGAAAAAAAAAGAGCATTTAAAAAAAAAAAAAATAATAAAGAGAGAGGAGACGAAGTCTTAGACGTAAGACACGTGGGGCAATTTTTCAGACATATGTGGGGCATGGCCTAGGGCCCCATCTGATAATCTTGCCACTTCAAGATGTGACCTGGAGCAGCCGCCCCATATGGTCACAACTTGGGTCCGCCCCTATCCATCCATCCGACAGTCATATTTATGGATCAGAGACGCAGCATCCACATGCCCAAGATTGTATAATATTCCTCACAATGCATACCAAATAAACACTTGTTGGACTTCTAAACAAGAATAGGCTTGCACATGTGCTGGGTTGGGCCTGGGAAAACCTAAATTTGAATTCAACTTGGCCAGAATTCCCAGTTCAAAATCTAGGCCCAAGCCCACCCCATAGGCAATCCAAGACAAATACAAGAAATCAATAGTAAAATGCAAATTAGTCTTTTAGAATTGCCCTCATTCAGCGGCAAAAGCACATTTAGTTGCTGCAAGGTTTTCAATGTTGAGTTAAATAGAACACTTTGCGATAAAACTAGGTCACGCTAAATAACTAGTAGGACAAGAAGTCAAGAACCACGGCCCATGACTCATCATGGTGAATATATACATAGAACATCAGAAGGAACGTATAGTTTACTTTTCCAAGACATTAAAAGAATGAACCACATCTATAACTTGTGCATCCAAACCTTTTAACATCTTTTAGACTTATTAGCAGAGTTATTTTAAGATGTTTAACAATTAGCATGTTGAGAAGTGTTGAAGGGAAGATATTAACTGCCTGATTATCAGTCATTGTTTGGTAAAGGCAATTCTCATACCGGGAAGAAATCAGTTTTGAATGCTGCCCAGAAAAAAATGACAGTCATCATTGCCAAGTAACTTCCAAGAATGATGCCGGTTGCAAAGATCTCAGACAGCTTCCAGCTGTCTGGGAGAGGAGAGGGCTTCACCCTATCTTTGGATATTGTCATTATGGTACCTGATGAAGTCACGGGAGAGAGAGGGAGTCAGTTGAAAAAAGAAAGTCCATTATAAGAAAGTAAACAAGCAATAAGGCATTAGGGCGTTAGCACCATTACAGCACCATTAATTTGGGTAAAAAAAAAAAAAAAACAGAACGAACAAAGAAGACAGAGCTCCTTAGTTTCAAAGACACTGACCGTCGTTCAGGATGGCGATGATGAGCACCATGAATGGCGGGAAGTCAAACTTCCATATAAGAGCAAGAAGCATGAAACCAAGCTGGAACAATTGATTAAATCCAAAATGGAAATGAGTAACAAGTAACACTGCAATCCTCTCTAAAATTAGATATGCAAGTATGCAATAACCCATGCTAGTTTAAATGAAGCCACAATGTAAGACATTAAATCAAATAAATCATATTACATGCTCATTAGTACAGCTAAATAACTAAAGCCATGCATGTTTCACTTGCAGAAGCCATCTCACTAGATGGTATCTTAGCAAAACTCATGATAAATTTGAGAAACCCAGCACATCATCGATGTTAAATGTTTGTATAAAAGGTTTTACTTGTGCATGAGGTGCAGGCAAGTTGCTTATTCATTCATCCATCATTATGTAGGTACAGGAGTTCATCATCAAAATGAAGCCAAAATTACTACCATATAACTTACCACGATACGGATAGTGATAGACACAGCATAAATCTGCAAATGAGCAAATGAGAAACATCCGACATTAGAGAACAAGAATTAGCAATCAAATCTTCAACACGGTGAAAGTGGAGTTTTTTTAATGGTAAAATCCAAATTGCATACAGTATAGTTTTTCATCCTCTGGAAGATAGCTCGACTTGTCAAAACAGCGCTAATGATGACACTCAAACCAGGTTCTGTCAGAACAATGTCAGAAGCACTGCGAGCTGCATCAGTTGCATCCGCTACAGCTATCCAATGTCAGCCTTTTTAAGAGCAGGGGCATCATTTACCCCATCACCAGTCATTCCACATATATGTTTCCTGGCTTGTAGACGCTTCACAATCTCATATTTGTGCTCTGCGCCAACAAAAAAACAGAATTAAACAATGTGCAGAGAGCAATTTTAGAATGCTTGACTACCCAAAGGGAAATAATCAATGGTCTCCTTGCCATGAGAATATTACCAGGGAAGACACCAGCAAAGCCATCAGCCTTCTCTATCAGCTCATCAATTGGTAAAGCAGCAATTGATTCATCCTTGTTCTGGCCAAGCAATGCAGATGAGGGGTACATGTTGGTGCCCATTCCCAAACGGCGGCCAGTTTCCTTCCCTATTGCCAGCTGATCACCTGAGAAAAAGTTAAGAAGTAACAAGATCAGATATGTAAACACATAACTGTGGGGACTGGGAAGTGGGAACAGGCCTTTGTTGGTCTATCTTTATACAAATGCATGCTTCTCACCTTTTGTAGTTTTCTGTTACACAATTAGCAGGAAAACCAAAATATAAAAGAATATAAAAAAAATAAAAGCAGCACTTTTAACCTTATGGAGACAGCATATGATTCACAACCCCTGCCTTTGCATGGTAAATTCTAACCCTTAAATTTACAAATGTGAGGCCAACATTTTGGTGAACCCGACAATTGAACTGATGGAATACACCTTGGTCAGATACCACTTTAAAAAAAGGCTGGAAGATCTTAGCCATCCAGCTTTCCTACGTAGATTGTGGACAATTTCTCTCTTCCCATTTTGATACTAAATTTGAGCCTGTAAATCAAAAGTTGTTAGGATTTCCAGCAAGGTTCGATATGAGATTGTCAATCCATAAGAAATTTGTGAACAGGGGAAGGAAGAGAGGGAGAGAGAAATTCCGTTCAACTTTTGTTCTCACCTCCTGTAGGACTGCCCTTTATGTACACTAAGAATATGACTAATTCCCTCGATTTAGGGTCAGGTACATCTTTAATGTGATACAATTGAATCTAATGGGATAACGTACAGTACAATGCACCATGTAAGGTCACAAATATATATTCATTACTACTCATCGTGCAGAGCATGATACTATATCTTCAGAGGTATAAACTATGATACCCAAATAATTGGAAATACGAGACATATTCATATTGTATCATGCCCTATACTTCAACTGTATGAGAAAAAACACGTGAAATCTGCCATATCCAAGCCATTTGTCTCATATCTGAGCATTACATAGTGTGATCCATTCACCAAGTCTCACCAAATCGTTTCAGTCATCAAAATGTGGGTCCATATTCACAAACATAATAATCAAGTATACGCAAAACATCAGAGGTGAAGGTCATATAGTTTTGATTCACTAAAAAAAAGGCATAAAACCTTCTTACCATGTGACCAATATCAAGAACAAAATATTGGCTAACACAAATAAAATATTCCCTACTGATCTGTGACATTCTTTTCTACAATACCATTTTTGCATACAATCGTGTTCCTTGTTTTGTAAGGCTTTGAATTAAACTTTACCCAGCGCTAAGTTTCTAGATGAGATTGATTACAGATGCAAATAGTCAGAGAAGGAAGCCACCTGTAATCATTTTCACATTTACTCCAAGGTTCAGTGCCCTCCTGATCGTTTCTGCACTATCATGCCGGGGAGGGTCAAAGAGAGGCATAAGACCAATGAACTGCCATGGACCACCAGGACTTTCTTTCCTTCCGTCTGGAACTTCCTGTATAATAATGAAAGATGCACCCAATTGGCAAGGAAATTGGGTCAGTCATGCACCACTAAAAAACGCCATGGCAGCATAAAAAAGAAAAAAAATGGGTCAGTCATACATGATTTAAAAACACCATAGCAGCATAAACGAAAGAAAATGACGACATTGATGCTGATGATACCATATCAGAATAAAATAAAAAAGAAAATAATGATGATAATGATACCATAGTAGCATAAAAGTAAAAAATAAAAAAGGAAGAAAGAAAGAAAAGGAATGATGATGATGATGATGAGAGGCAATCGCTTGCCTGGAATGCTACAGCAAGTGATCGAAGTCCTCGGTCAGCAAACTTGGCAATCACAGCATGAACTCTGCGCTCGATGTCTGACTTATTGTGAGTAAGATTCATATCTGGTAACATAATTGCAGAAGATATGCTACAAATGAGCTGCTGTAATCAAATCATTCTCAATATGAAAACCAGAAAAGAAGTAATGGAGATACCTGTTCTGGTGCACCTTTGCTAACACGATACATTTTACCATCACCATCGAAATAAGTAAGCGCCGTCCGCTTATCAGTTGGGTTAAATGGGAGAAAATGAACTTCTCGAATGCCAGCTCGTGCCTTTCAGATGGGCAGAGAAGCCAAAAGGAAAGTGTCAAACATAAAGCAAGATACATTTACATATGTGTATATATATATATATATAAGAAAATAACTTATCATAAGTTTTTGTTTACCTCCTTTGGATCAGCTAGCATTCCAACAATAGCAGTATCAATGGCATCTTGGTTTTCAATTCGGGAAGCTCTGGCAGCCATTAGCATGACTTGTTCCTGGTCTACACCTTTAGCAAAAACCTGGGCAAAAAAAATTCAGAGAGGAAGCATGAATCAGAAGAGAGAAGAAGCATGAATGAGAACCCATACACTTTCCTGGATATGAAAGGCACCCACAGGCTATTCCTGATCATACCTCAATAAGATTCTTATCAACTGTGAGTTTATTCAAAGTTAGAGTCCCCGTTTTGTCACTGCAGAGCACATCCATGCCAGCCATCTCCTCTATAGCAGTCATTCTTTTTGTGATGGCTCCCTGCAGTAGCAACCAATCACCTTATATTCACAACTTATCAAGACACAGCCACATAACAACATAAAATCCATCCCAGCATCCCAGCTGCCAACCTGTTGAGCCAGACGATGAGAACCAATTGCCATTGTCACAGACAAAACTGTGGGCATTGCAATGGGAATTCCTCCAATCAGAAGCACCAGAAGATTGTCAATACCCGGACGGTACTGGCGGTCTTGAATCGGGTACATAACAATGATCTCAATTACCATCCCCACCGCAATTGAACATATACAGAAGTTTCCAATTGCTGTCAAAACCTAAACAGTTGAAAGCAAACAAAATATCAGCATAAAAACAAAAAGGAAAGTGACATAATTCCCCCCACATGGAGTCTGCAAGTCTTGCCTTTTGGAAATGACCAACTTGGTTAGTACTGTCTACAAGGTGAGCAGCCTTGCCGAAAAAGGTATGCACCCCAGTGGCAATGACAACCGCTTCAATCTCTCCTTGCTTGCAAGTAGAACCAGAATACACACCATCACCAGGACCTTTGGTCACTGGCAGTGACTCACCCGTAAGAGCAGACTGAAACATGCACAAACAAGATGAATTATAAGGCCAAATAAGATGAATTATAAGGCAGGTTAATGCAGACGGTATTTTGATGCCACAAGAAATGGGTGGAAGTGGAACACTTTCTGCTGAACCCACATCTGCAGTGTTTCAAAACAGATCTGAGATATTCTGGATATTGGTTTGAGATGAAAGTATTTAACTTAATGCACAATAACCCAATCTCAAAACCATGGCAGAAGTTTTCATATTCCCATATTCCACCAACCAAAAATGCATTGCTTTCATACTTCAGGCGACATCCAAACACAATCCCAATCATCAGGAGAGTACAATAACGGGAAACACCTGATCAATTTTCAGTGGATCTCCTTCTAGAAGACGCGCATCTGCAGGGATGATGTCCCCAAGCTTGATACTGACTATGTCACCAGGGACAAGAACAGCGGCATCTTCCTCGCTCCACCTTCCATCCCTAAGGACCTGAAAATCCATTAAATCAAAGACTAGTAAGAGATCCCAGAAAACAAAGAACAAGAATTAGCCCAAATGAGAAAAATTACTCCAGTTTAGATGAAATTCACAAACATGAAGTGCATACATGAACAATTTTCCTTCAAATAAAAACCAGGCAGTGAAAGCTATGCATTTTAGCATCCAAATCACTAAATCAAAGTTTAAAACATAAAGAGGTAACAGTTCATATATCCATCTATCAACATAAAATCCATTCCAATTGAAGAATTCTCAATATCTACAAAAATCCAGTTCCTTCATCATCTAATTACCTTCGCCTTGGGGGCGAGACGAGCCATGAGAGCAGCTGCCGCATTACCGGCGTTGTTCTCTTCGATAAAACTAATGGTGGAGTTGATGACCAAAAGCGTTATAATACCCACAAAATCCTGCCAATCCGGCGGCTTCCCCTACAAATCCAAACACCCAGAAAGAATTAAGCTAAAACAAATCAAACCCACTTCTCAAAATCACTCAAAACCAGAAAAAAACGAGTAGTACATCATCAAAACCAGACACAACTCACCCCTCCATTAGCAAGAGCAATAGCCATGATAGCAGCAGCTTCCATAACCCACGAAAGCGGATTCCACATAAACCCCAAGAACTTTAACACCTTGCTCTCCTGATACAAAACCCAAAAAAAAAAAAAACGTTACAAAGACCCAAATGCGCAAAAAACACGTAACCGAAACAGACCTTCTTCTCCTCGAGCTTGTTGTGGCCGAAGATGGTCAATCTCTCTTCAGCGGCCTCACTCGTTAAACCCTCTTTGCTACATCTCAGATTCTCGAAAACCTCCTCTATCGGGATGTTTTCCTGCAACACCACACACCAAAACGCTCAAAAAACCGAAACCCCATAAGACTGTAACGGTATCGGAAAAACCCAAATGGATCCAGTACCAAATCCACAGCTTCTTTGAGGACGGCCTCCAAAAGCTCAGCTTTATCTCCCATGTTCTCTCTCTCTCTCTCTGTTTTCTCTAAAACCTGCTACGAGTCGAAATCAAGATATCAGTGCCGAAATGAATGGCAGAAATAAGAGAGAAAGAGGAGAGGAAAACGTAACTGTATCGGTTCGGATAGTGAGCGTAACGGGTTTAAATCCGTAACAGGAAGTGGTAGAGAAAGAGTAGCAGAGAAGAAGCAGTAACCGCCGTTTGGCATTCACTTTCCGTTTTTTTATAATTGAGTCACACCAAATTACGCTGTGTTGCGTCTCCGTAAAAAACAAACGTGGCCCATCTGTATTGATGCAAAATTAAGAGAACGGTTAGATACATCATGGGGTCCAATAAATGATCCTAACCCTTGATTTTAAATTCTTAGGGCACATTGGTTAATAGGCAAGGTATTTGCAAAGAATTCGCATATTTGAGAATTTCTTTTTATACCAAAGATTTTTAAGGCTGAAAATGATAAGAGGGTTTGTAAATGCCCCTAGGAATTAGTTCTTAGGGCTACACGTAATCGAGTCTAGGCTCACGGCCAAAAGTTCATCGGCTGGGCTAGACGGGAGATATCCTAAATTAAAAAAAAAATAGCATTAAAAATTGAAATACTCTCTAATGAAGAAAATAAGTTAAGGAAATGCATTGTACAATTGAAAAAGGATTGAGTGAAAAAATCTAAATGATTTCCTTATCCACCCCTACCCTAGATTCCTCCCGTCACACAAACATATCCTAACGAGAACTAGTGAGAAATCTTTGAGAATTTAATTATCAAATATTATCAGAATTATAATATGAGCTCACCTTTTGTGATTGTGACAATGTGACCCATCTTTAAGATTTACAAAGTTGGGTCACCTTCTTTGAGGTTGTCAACCTACAGCTATTTTTAGAATAAGTTAGAGGATTTGAAATCTTTAAATGGTATTATTTAAAAGGCAATAAAAAAGTAAAAAAAAAAACAACTATAGCAGCAACTTATTTGTTAAAAAATAACATGGTGAGAAACTAATTACCAAACATACCTTAATTTTTTTATGATTAAATTAATCCCATGTAAATCTTTTCTTAATGGATCAACCGTAGTTAATGTATGGATCACTATCAAATTAAGATCCATGCCAATTCAACAGAAATATGTATCCAAGATTGATTTGGATTTATATTAGGTGGGCCCCCCTAAATAAAAGGCACAGTAAAGAGGCTTGTGCCAGAGAATTTGTCTTATCTATTTTTTTTTAACTAAGGAGCATATATAGATAAGGATCCGGATCCCCTGTATGGACGAATCAGGGGCACCAACAAAGGGGGCGGATGAGAGATAAACCTCCGCCCTCTTTACTGGCTCCCCTGGTTTCATCCAAGCAGAGTCTTGTGTTTGGACGAAACAGGAGATCCGTTTCCAAACCGATAAAGCATATCCAATTGGAACATCTACTTGTCCGTACAAGCGGAGTACTGGATCTTATGTGGTTCCGAGGAGTGCAGAACTGTGTTTTTTGTGGCTCGAGGTGGGCCTGATCAAAAGGTGGGGTACATGGGTGTGGAACAGACAGTGGTTCAATCTGCCGAGATGATCTTGGCCGTTGAGAGGTGTGTGATTGGAGGGTGGGTCGGTGGAATTGAGTTTTGGTGGTCTTATGGAGCACTGAATGAGGATATTTTGTAATAATAGAATAAAAGCGGCTTCCGAACGTGACTCGCCCTAGCTGAAGCAAGCCTTCTTTTTCGCGTCTGTTTCCGACGCAGACGCTGGTCTTTGTCTACGGTCACACACTCACACATCTCGATAAGATTATATTCTTTAGAAGAAAATAGAAAGCATAAAGATATCACGAGCACAAATTCTCTACTTTAAGACCTTGCCCGTGGGAGTCTCAATCAGACACAGCCACACACACAGAGATAAAATTAAGGGGTTTAATGAGAAGATTTTTTTATTTTGGCCCCCTCATGGTTTTTTTTCCTTTTATTGAGAGGAGCCCCTCTGTGGTATTGTTCTTAGTTCTGCCCCTACTCACACATGCAGAGGGAAATGTAGTACTAGTAAAACGGTGTGCTAAAGATCAACACATTCAAAAAATAGTAATGAGGGGTTTTATTTTTGTAAATTTAGAGAATAATAAGGTGTGTTTTTTAAAGGAAAAAAATTACTTACTTTCTTTTGAAATGCAAAGTCTATTATGTCTCTATCTCTCTTAAGTGAAGAACTTGAATGGTTCAAAGACATTAGTGATGGTCATCTTATAAATAAAATAAGTGGAGAATTTAAATGGTTCTTGACAAGAATTGATTGCCCTAGATGGTTCTTATGAAAGATATTTTGAATATAAGTTCTTTCCAAAGGTAACTTTTAACCTTTTGAATTTTATGATTTTGGATCTTCTGAGCATTTTACATGATATTGGCTTTTGAGATTTGTATTGTAAATAGAGGATTTTAGATTCTTTTGAGAAAAAGAATTTCTCGGGATTCTTCCAAGCAAATCGGCCCTTCAGCTCTAGATAAGTGTGTATAATTAAAATCTAAATTACCTCATCAGTGGAATTTAGCAAGCCCCCAAGCAAGAAGATATAATCTATTTATAGCACAATTTAGAATTTTAATAAACATGTCCCTGGGGCTGTCAAACGGGTCGTGTTAACGAATTCGGATTGCGGGTCTAACGAATTCGGGTTAGAATCACCTCAACCCGAATACGACCCATTAAGAAAACGGGTCAAAAAATCAAACACGAACCCAATTCGTTTATTTAACGGGTCACCCGAATACGACCCGTTAGCCCGTTAATTTTGAAAAAAAAAAAAACATTCATTAAACTTAAAAAGTATCTCTTTTCTAAATCATTGAGCCATACTTTATGTTTTGAGGCTAAACCCATTTTCTAAGTAAATGTTGTATCTCTTCTGATTAAGTGTATCTTCCACTGAATAAAAGTTATGTCACTCACACTTTGATTTTTTACATGGTAATTTGATGCACACTTGGCAGCATTAGGGGTGTACACGGATCAGATTGATGCGGATTGGGCCAAATCCGTTACCAACGGATTGACGGATTTGGAATCCGTTACCAATCCGTTGCTGTTAAAATCCGATCCAATCTGATCCGGATTGGATCGGATCGGATCGGATCGGATTAATCCGTTCAATCTGATATTAAAATAAAAAAAATCAAATATATTATAAAAAATCACATTTTGACCCCTTAAATTTTTTTTTATTTTAAATTTAGACATCTTAATTTATATTTAGACCCCTTATATTTTTTATTTATATTTAATGCCAACGGATCGGATCGGATTGAATCCGTGGATTGAGGGTGAAATCCGCCACCGATCCGTTGCTAACGAATTACAAAATTTTCAATCCGTCACCAATCCGTTTACCTTCGAATCGGATAAAAATCCGTGAATCGGATCAGATCGGATCGGATTTCCAGATCGACGGATTTTTTGTACACCCCTAGGCAGCATGGCTTTTTGGCAGGTTGTATCGAGTCGTAATGGGTTACCGGATTTATTAGTTAACGACCCATTAATTTAACAGGTTAACGACCCGAACCCATTAAGGGGTTATCCAAATTCGTTAATATCGTGTGGGTTCGTGTCGTGTTTACAGGTCGTATGACATTTTGACAGCCCTACATGTCGCCCACTTGTGCCTGTAATTTTTAGAGAACCTTCTACTTAAACGTGTTGCCGCATTTACCTTTATTTTATAGATTTCATTATGGTATATGGTACGAGATCCATTTGACTAATTCCTAGGGAATTGATGCTAACAGTGTACTAAGAATTCCTCACATGCTCTGCAGATTACCACCACATTTTCAGTACAGTGCCACAATAGAAAGTGACATGTGCATCATGAGAGGATCTTGAGTGCACCACCCGTAAAATTAAACCACAAGAAATAACAATTCTATCATTTTAATCCCAATTGATAGGCTTAGTTATCAGGACCACGGTTCATCTTTCTTCTAAAATTAGAGGTTCTGATACCGATTTCCGATTCCCTACTCTCCATCCGATTTCCTACCCTCCAGGAATTAAAGGTTGGATCCATTAGTACTACCAAGTGGGAGCCACAGGGGTTTTATCCGGCTTCTCTCTGGGCCTGATAGAATTTGTCCAGCCCAAAAGGTTGGGAACCCTCCCTTAGCAAAATATATATATAATGAATTGACTCTGTATTTATGGGCCAAATCACTTGGATTTTTATTTATTTATTTTTTATAACGCAGGGTTCCCAACCCTTTGGGCTAGAATAATTTCTACGGGCTCAGGAGAAAAGTCAGGTAAAATTTTTCTGTAGTCCCAGTGTGGTTATGCAGTTTTTTACCCATAATCTTCGGATGCAAACTATGGTCTTAGACCAACTAAGCTATCTCTTGGAATTACATTAGTTGGATAGTAATTTTTGGACATCGGAGAATAATATTTATGACAACACAGTCAACATCAACCCCATAGTACCAGGCAGACATACAGCCTGGTATTTATCGGCCTTACTCTGCTTGTATATGTAACCAGATTCCAGCAGATCCAATTACACCAAAGTGAAATATTTTTCTAGTGTACATCAGTTTGCATCACAGTGAGTTGTGGTTATATCAGCTGTACTTATTAGTTGTAGAAGTGAGTGAGCCAGGAGTGTACAATAACCTAGGAATCTGTGAAGTCAATTTCACACTGTTTTACTTTCAATTCCAAAGAAGAGGTGTTGGAGACTTTGGTGGTCAGCGGAGACTTTGGTGGTCAGTGGTAGAGGTGTACAAAATTAATCATGATCCGATCCGTGAATTAATGGGTGGATCATGCTAGCATATTTTCTGTGCTCGACTCGACCCGACCCGACTCGTGACCGTTGGTACCGGTTAACGGGTTTCACGGGTCGGGATACCGGGTGACTCATGAACCCGGTAACATTTATTCTTTTTTTTTATTCATCTCCCCTGTCTTTATATTTTTCTTCCTCTTTTCTTTTTTTTTTTTTTCCTCCTTTTATCACACATGTACCTATCACATATTTGTGGGGGCAGTATAAGGTTGCAGAGGGAGCGGGTTTGATTTAATTCTTATCATCCTTATTTTATTTTTTTGGTAAGCAAAAAGATGAATGCAATGGGTACAAGGAGGTCAAGATGTCAATAGATACCTGCAAGCAGTTCTTATACATGGCCCCTCCAAGATTTCTCTTATTTTACAATGTGGGTGGACCGTGGCCATTATAGTAATGCAGCAAAAATTAAATTTCTGAATCAACTAGCCAGGCGTGGACCTATGCTTGCTTAAACTTCCAGCCTAAGTAAAATAAAAAAGGCATCCTACTAAAGAGGTACTATTTCCAAGAGTTTTAAAGCTGTTCAACTTCAAATGCTAAATTATGTATGATCCTGCACAATTTTGATGGGTATCAAATTTGATCCATGTAAATTTACAGGATGATAATATGGAGGAAGGGGGCTTGATCTCACATGCTTGATTGTTCTCACAAGTTTGGCCGTTCTTGAAAATTTACAATTCATATATATTTCAAATGGGCAAGGCCCAAGTCTGACATTTTGACCCATGTGCTGAATTTGGACTAAAAACACAGGTCTGATGACTAACTAGGTCTGGATTGGAACACCCTAGCTGTAGTGGGGCCAAAATTTTAAATAGTTTTGTATGCACGTCAATGCTGAATACAGGTAGGTATTTTGCAAGGAAGATGAGGTGTTGTGATACAGTTCTAATTGGTGGTGGCAGACTAACAGAAGAACCCAGAGCATCTCCACTTTGAGTTCCTGAGACTCAAACCTGAGATTCGAAACCATATTTGTTTTTCTAATTAAATTGTAGTTTTTTTTTATTATTTTGAAAACTTCATGAAGTCTGTGATTGGTATTGTTGTGATTTGTTGAATTGTGATGGACTGATGACTGATGAAGGTTATTGTGAGTTGATGACTGATATTGTTGTTGAGTTGTGTTGGAAGTATGTATTATTTTATGGAATATGGACTATTGTTGACTGTGTGTATTATGGAATATGGACTACTGTGAACTTGGAAGTTTCAACTTGTGTAGATTGATGGGAAAAAAAACTCATTTGTTTGTATCCTTTTTAATAAAATCACATTTCTTTTACAATCTCTTTATTATTTCTTTTTGACCCGAACCCGAACCCGACTCGTGACCCGACCAACCCATGACCCAAACGGGTTGGGGTCGGGTTCGTGTGGGTTTTCACCCATATAAATTTTTTCAGGTCGGGTCGGGTCTGACCCGAAACCCACGGGTTTGACCCGTTGAACACCCTTAGTCAGCGAGAATCAATTGGAGGGGTGCATAGAGAGCTTCAAAACTTATAGAAACCATGAATATTTTCGCACACCTAACAACGAAAAAAAAAGCCTATATAAGTGGAAAGGGAGCCCAAACATACGTGAAGGGAGCTCAAATAAATGGAAAGGGAGTCCGTACATGCATGGAGGGACCTGCACAAGTGGATAAGAGCAACATATATAGAAACAAACCCTGGATGATTGGGTGAGACATGTGGTTCTTGACTAACCTCAGTTTGGTAGCAATAGTTATAGCTTGAGTTTGTTTGTTGGCTTGGCCATTAATATATTCCTAAATTTGATAAGCATATATTACTTGGATTTCAATTAATTTAACTTACACAGAGAGGCGTGTGAAGTGAGTTGATTTGACCCAGCAAATGAAGCCCTGCACAAGTTAGATCAACTGTCATCAAGCTCGAATAGTGTCTCAAGTATAAAGTATATATGAGAATAGATCTCCTGAGGTGCAGCTGAGGGTATAATCAGTTGCAGCATGCAGGAGACGCGTGTGCGAATAAAATGAAATGAAAACTGGCGCCCGTTCTCCCTTCTTCATTTCATTTCCCCCTCTTCTCATTTCCCCCTCTTCATTTCCCCCTTCCATATTTGGCAGCGATCTCCCTCAGCGATCTCTATCTCTCTCAGCTTGATCTCTCTCACCTCGATCTCTCTCTGTCACGACGAACTCGGACCCTCTCTCTGTGCAGACCCTCTATCTCGTCGATCTCTCTCTCTATGCAGACCCCCTCTCTCTCGGCGATCTCCCTCTCTCGGTGCAGACCCCCCTCTCTCTCGCTCTCTCTTTGCGCTGACCCCCTCTCGGCGATCTCTGTCTCTCTCTGTACCTCCATTGCTCACTCTCGGACGTTGACCTCACTGCAGCTGTGTCTGCCTGGCGTCATCTCCCCCGCTGCAGTCGCCCTGAAGTCATCTCTCTGTTTCGATTTTTCTACAACGGACCAAGCCCCTCCCTCAACAACTCTTCTACAGAAAATAGGGTAAGAAAACACTTCCGCTTAGGTTGCATTTTGTTCATGGAGACTTGGATGAGTCCGATCTGGCTTAGGATTGTTTCTTTAATTTGTTTCAGATCCGAGAATGTGAGATAGAAATTGTGTGTTTTTTTTCCAACCTTGCATCTTTTTCAGATATGCTCCTTTTCTTTTACTATTGCATTTTCATCCTTGGATGAGCCACTCCCTTTCTTATGTAAGACATCTCCCTGTCATCTCCCTTGTGCACTAATTACTTTTTGAACTTGGAATTTTTAGTGCAATGGGCAAGATCACAAAGTAATTAAAATCAGTCCATAATGGGGTACCAAATCAATGGCCAGGATCACAAAATAATTAAAATTGCATGAGGGAGATGACAGAGAGATGTCTTACACCAGAAAGGGAGTGGCTCATCCAATGATGAAAATGCAATAGTAAAAGAAATGAAGCATATCTGAAACAGATGCAAGGTTGGAAAAAAAAAAAAACACAATTTTCATCTCACATTCTTGGATACGAAACAAATTAAAGAAACAGTCCTAAGCCAGATCGGACTCATCCAAGTCTTCATGAACAAAACGCAACCTAAGCGGAAGTGTTTTCTTACCCTATTTTCTATAGAAGAGTTGTTGAGGGAGGAGCTTGGTCCGTTGTAGAGAAATCGAAATAGAGAGATGACTTCAGGGAGACTGCAGCGGGAGAGATGACACCATGCAAACACAGCTGCAGCGAGGTCAACATTCAGGAGCGAGCGACTTCACGGAGACTGCAGTGGGGGAGACGACGCCAGACAGACATAGCTACAGCGAGGTCAACGTCTGAGAGCGAGCGATGGAGGCACAGAGAGAGAGAGAGAGAGAGAGAGAGAGAGAGAGAGGATCTGCGTAGAGAGAGCGTCCGAGATCGCCGCGACAGAGAGAGATCGAACTGAGAGAGAGATCATTCGCACGAGATGAGGGAGATCTCTGCCGAAGATGGAAGGGGGAAATGAAGAGGGGGAAATGAAATAAAGAAGGGAGAACGGGCGCTAGTTTTCATTTCATTTTATTCGCACACGCGTCTCCTGCAAGCTGTAGCTGATTATACCCTCAGCTGCAGCTCAAGAGATCTATTCTCATAAATATATATACTTTTTCAGTCCTTCATTTCTAGTTTACATACTTGGAAGCGCACTTTAATATTACTAGTGCTTTCACGGACACCCTTCTGAATTATCACTAATCGTATGCTTACAAAACTACTTGAAAAATCTGGGTCTGCTTTCAATTCCCATATAAAAAATCTAGAGTTGGTTCCCAAAACCCACCTGAAGATTTTGGATTTGGCCCCAAAACCCAACTACCTGTTTGGGTTTCCCCCCTAAACAAAAATCGTGGGTTCGCCATTGATATAATATATTCCAAAACTAGTTTCAATATTTTTTCGGTATCAAAATTATGTTCCAACCTATTTTTTTCCGAGTCAAATACATTGGATGATTGGATAATCTAATATTTGTCTAACTACGGGACTTTTGGTTATTGCATTTAATTCAAAACTCCCACTTTGTTCACTGAAAAATTAAAAATCCCGTGCCGCTCATGTGTAGAGCTCCTACAAGGGAGAATTCTACTAAGTCGGCAAGCAACGTCGAAATAGCAAGGGAGGCTCACTATGTCAAAGTTGTTGTGGTTGATCTAATTGCTCATTGGACTATATAAGCCTGTTGTCACGGGGTAGATTTTTCGCCTAAAAATCTCTGCCGTGCGGCGTTAAGGACACCAATCTCTTAACCAGCCAACCAACAAACACACATACAAACAGCACTTAAGGAAATGGGAAAGAGACAATTGCAGACAACACAATGCAAATACAGATCACTTGATTAATTTGGCACCAGCCCTCTCTTATTAATCAAAACTGTGGGACGAGCCCTTACAAAGAATTAACACTCATAACTCTCTGTAATACTCTCATGCAGAGATCCCTCTTGAATCTCTGCCTGAACCCTGAAGCTCCGCCTGAGATTATCTCTCAAGGCAAACTACAATTTGAGACTTCTCTCTGTCTCTCCTTGTCTAACCCTGTCTAACTCGGATCTGCAACTATACAGTCCTATTTAAACAAGTCTTTGGCCAATCAGACAGTGCCACCAAGGCTAACTGCCTGCCACTTGGCCCCTCTAACAGTTGCCACTGTCTTGCTGGAAATAACCCTCAAAGGGGCAGTTTCTCTGAGCAGTTGCATGCCACCTGTCATGCTTTTGTTGGTCCAAGTAGTCCTCCACCTGTCCAACACACTTTTCAGACCAAACTGCCATGGCAGTTTCTCAAACCACCCACCCAAGTGGCTGCCACGTCATCCCAAACCAACCAGCAACTGTCTAAGTGAAAAGGCATGCCACACAGCACCAACTGTGTCTTCCACATGGGCTATACCAGCCCCAGCACGAGGGGAATAAACCCCATGCACTAATCTAGCACGCCAGCATCTCTGTTTGGGCCACCAGACCCAGGCACGAGGGTGTGGGCCCCACGCACCAAATTCTCAACCACAGCTCAAGCAACATTCAACCAAGGCCCCCAAGGCCATTCCTATAGTTCTCCATGCATACCGGGTGCCAACAGTGCCCATCGTTCGTTCTGTCACCCAACAGGCATACCTCTTACATAGTAGAGGTTGGTGCCGACCATTGTTTCCCACCTCCTGGGTATAAACGTCCGAAATCGACGGATTGAGACTTTCGGCCACTTCCCGGACTCCAATGTACAAACCCTTTTGCACAATGATAGTTCAGCATGTTTAAGGACCATTCAATGCATTACATATGCATTTAGACTCAAAAAGTCCATGGTTGGTCGAGAGGCTAAAGTCTGTCGCACGCTGTTCCTGCACGACGTGCACAGACAGACTAGAATAAGCCTCGCAGTGTTCTCGCAGCACCTGCACGACGAACACAGCAACGTTGCCTGCAGCACAATGCACATATAAACTGTGGTGAGCCTCGCAGTGTTCTCGCACACCTGTATGACGAACACAGCAACGTGCACGACAACTGCACACTCCACGTGCAGCTCTGTGCACGAACAACTCTAGTGAGCCTCGCACTGTTCTCGCAGCACCTGCATGACGATCAAAGCACGACGACTGCACGTCACCTGCGCACCAACGCAGTGTGAACATTTTAGGGGCTGACACCTGTCCTGCAAGGTCAGTGGATGCTTGTGCTACAAGGCTATATGATTAAGAGAATGGATTGAATTCTCCATGCTTCTAAATTTAGACTCCATTTGCATTGCCCTCCATCACCATCATATGGTAGTCCACATTCACAAGACATTCTCTCTTTTATTGATAACCAACCCCCCAAAAACGTCTTATGTATAGTTGGCCCGTGCATTTGACCTACATGCATGTTCTAGAAATATGAAAAGAGTAAGCCAACTACTGAGGTACATCTATTGAAAGTTTGAACTGAAAAAAATAAATGCACTCTTGCACTTTAACCTGTAGGAGTTGGTCCCCACTATAATATTGACACTTTGATAAGAAGTGATTAACACACTTTATATGTTATTCATTAATCACCTTTCGATTAAAGGATCAATCTTACGGTGAGACCAACTTCTATAATTTGAAAATATCCTACATTCGGAAAAGATGTTTATTTCAAATGGTTAGATTGTTTAACGGGTGGGCTCTACTATAGAGTTCCACTCCTTTCATTGAGGGCCGGTTTCTGCATGTCAAAGCCCAAGAGGATCCGGACTTGTGATGGAAATTGTCATTTGTCATGAACTCAAGGAAAAAGAAACTAGAGGATTGGTTTAAAAAGAAACTAGAGGATTGGTTGGTGAATCAGAAGCCAAAAGGCGAAATCTGAGGAAAACAAAGTAACAAACACAACATTCACGAGAGAAATGCCTGCGCACAAACAATAAAAAAAAGGCCTTCCTACCTGAGAGAACTTTTGGCACCTGGATTCTAAAGTTGGTTGGTGTAAATCCATAGGGGCAATCAGCTTTAAATTTCTTATTTTACTTTTAGGGTTTGTATGGGCACGTGAGTGTATCTCAATGGTATTTTACCCAAAGGCTATTCTCCCGGGCACACGCACAATCCCACAACCTGATTTTTATTAGGTTTATTTTCTCCTTTATAGAACAAGGCAAAATAGTGATTTTAAGTATTTAAAACTCAAAGGTGGACCCATTGATAGATTCATGGCGATAGACATGAATAATTCTCTGATTATTTTAAACAAGAGCCAAATGGAACCCACTTGTTTAGGGCACAACCGAGTTTACATTATTGAGATTAAACACCACAAACAATTCAAGATTTCAGATCCTCTTAGGCTTTGACTTATAGAAATTTTGAGTTAAAGGAGGGGGACTCCACATTTGAGTCTACCTTTTGAAAATCCAAGTTGTTCAAAATAAATTTTGGGGCATCCCCATTTTTCACGGTAATGAATAATACCTGAGATTGTGTTAATCGCATTTCTTATCAAATGATCAATTTTACGGTGGGGCCAACTTCTATTAGAATAAATTTTAGAATACCTCTTACACTCAAAAGGCCTTTATTTTGAGTGTTAGAATTTCAATTGATAAGCCTAATGTAAAATCCCACTCTTTTAACTCTGGATTTCTCCATGTCAAAGCCTCAAAATGTGTGAGGACTAAATGGTGGCCCCTTTTTTTGTATGCTATACATGACATGCTTTTATATGCACGGCCGGTCTATTCCTAACTTTGGAAAAGGTTTGGGGCATGTGAGCCCTTGAACTCTTCCTGTGGTCAATGTAAGCTTTTCACACTTATTGCCTTTATGTGAAAATACCACTAACTCCAATTTAATACTCATCCAACTTGGGTTGGCTTTCTTATTGATGAATCAAACATTCTATCTAATGGGTAGGACTTATAAACAATCTTGAAGATTTAATAGTAAATTTTTAGTCAAATGCTTCTATTTTTCACATAGAAAGGTCATGTACATTTCTCTAAAATCTAAAAACTCCATAATTGTTATACTCAGTTGACGTCATTACATGTGACATCATTATGTTGATTTTTTTTTATAACCACTCAATAGTGTGAGTGATGTGCATCCCACCTTTACTTAATTTGATCTGCTCATATTAAGCACCTCTAACTTATCAAAACTTGAGTTCAACTAGAGCGACTCACCATAAGATTGATCATTTATAAAATAATAAATATTTTTTTTTTCAAAAAGATGCAAATCTATTATTATATATCACTCTAGCTAGAGTGAAATCTAGTCGAAGAGTGAATCATGGGATGGTGGGTCCTGCGGGTCCCCCCATGTCGAAGATATGGTTAGAAAAGGTATGGATAGTTAGATTATGATCATTTTGCTAAACCAACAGTAGGTTAATTGCAAGGCACCTTAGTCTAGGATCGATCCTAGTCATTGCATTCGAAGTACACTTCTAAACCCGTGATCCAATATAGGGAAAATAAACCATTTGCTCTATCGTTTAAGCACATTTTGTACAAGGGAGGAATCAATGAGGAACCTGTAGATTCGAGGATTCCTCATTGGCTCTGGAATAGAAGTTTCTCACCAAGGAGTTGTATATGTGAGGATTTCACATCCATATCGATGCGTATCAATATATATAGGTAAGAAAAACTGCCATCATTGCTAGATCCAAAAAATGAGAATTTTCAAATCCCACGATGGGGAGGTCCTACCTTAATCATTTCAAAAGTGAAAATTTCTACTAGTCCAAATCGCTAGTAATGGATTTCTAACACCTTTGTTGAAAACCTGTGAAGAAATTAATTCCGAGCGTATGATTACCAAACATGACCTATAGACTTCATGGGTATAAAAGCCTATTGGGCCCTGAAAATCTCTTGAATTTCAGTTGCATTTAAAGGAAACAACCAAAAAGTTGGCAGGTTGATTTTGCCAACATGCATGCTTGTCTTACCTCTCATTCGTGGTTCCCACCCTTTTGCTTTCTTTACATTTGTTTTTTATTAGAATAGATACAACTAAAAGCAAATTAGGAAAGACATTTGGAATCTCATAAGATTGAGTGTTGGAACTAAGGATCAACATTTAACCTACTCTCAAGAACAGCTAAATCATCTCATACTGTTTTGTTTTTTTCTTGGAATATTATATAATTTAATCAATATATGTACCTTATAATAGTTGTGCATTACATGTTTGTAGCAAATATGGATGAGTGGCTTCCCTATGAATCAAACTTAGACTACCCGAATGGGGTATTGCTGTGAGAGATTGTATTGAATGAATGGATGCAGGGCCACTTCACCATAAAGTAAGAAAAGATCTTGCTTTATGCCCCCAAAAAAGACCTAAATATCATATCCAATTATGAGTTCCTAATCCATTCAATACTATCAATGTCTTAATTATGATGTTCAACTTTTGTAATCAAGAAAATAAAAAAAGAAAAAGAAGATTTAAAAGTCTTAATTATAGTTTAACATTAATATTAGAACTATTTTTCTCAAATAAAGCATAAGGATTAGAAACGCCTATTTGTCATACCACATCTTTTTCTTGCTTCTTCCCTCATTTGCATCTGTCTCTTTTAATCTAATAGATTAAAACAATTATCTAAATAACAAGGTTAGCTATGACAACAATGGGGTATTTACTATTAGCGAGAAAAATAGATTTTAAATAAAAAATTTATAATAATATTAAAAATAGAAAATGCCTCATTTAAGATTGTCTATCTTGAGCCAATTCCTTAGATAGATTGCACTTCTTCTAAAAAATATATTTGCAAATGCTAAACATATTCTCTAAGTATATTCAAATGATATTTTCAAAATATTGCCCAAAACAAAGATTTATAGTAACATCTTTAAATCTACTTTTTAAACCCTAAACCCTTTTATTTATCTACTATTTTCATTCTTTGAAAACAATGTTATTTCTCATGACATCTTCCTGATATTAATATTCTCAGAAAACTTGGAAAATAACCTCTTGGTGTACTTTCTGTTTATGATTTTTGCTTAATGCTTCGAGTCACGGATGTGGACCTGCTTGTAGATTTAGTGCAGTCATTTTATTTAAATATAGAGAGAAAATCTACCTTAATATAATTGGGACAAAACTTCGATGACCATGATGATAATAATGGAGCGAAAAGTAAACTTCTGAAAAGTGGAAAACTTTTTCTTAATTTTCCTGGGTCATGTGGTAGTTTTCTATATTACTGAGTAGCCCCAACTTATGCAAACATCCATTTATAAAATTAAAAGGCCCAACTGGTCAAGAATAAAGATACAATCATAAAGTAAAATCCTCTTTTTGCAAAGGCCTAAATGCCTAATACCTGTCACTCAAAAGAATAATGCCACCAAAGTCTTAACATAAAATAGTTATGCACACCACTTCATGTGAAGGTGTAATCAAAACACTCTTTGGTTCCCATTTTCTCAATGAATTCTTCTCTGCCCACATGAGATTGAGATTCTTCAAACAAGGTAGGGAAATAAATGGTTGGGTCCAAGGTGGACTTGGACTTGAACCCATTTAGTCTTTCTGTACCCGACCCAAACCCAGGCCCAATGCGAGTCTCATGTATAAAACCCAGCTTCGACTCCAGTTGAGCCGACGTTGACCCACATCAAACTATGAGCCCAATGCAAAATCCAGGCAATTTTATATACTTGGATAATATGGGTATTTGGGTTCGAATTCAACTGGATCCGGACTGATCGTGAACTTGGGATCTGGATCCAAACCCAATTATCCATCATAATAGGAAAGGTCTATACCTGGATTTTTTGGGTCGAGTGTGGGTAATGGGGGTCCATTGATAACCCAATTGAAGGGTACACCGTACAGGTATTTCATATCATAGAAAAGTTAAAAAGGTGCCTGAGTGCTTTGGAAAAATGGGAAGAAAGCTGATATGGGTATCAAAATCACACCATGCACTGATATCTTTCACACTTTTTATAAAGATAAAGGAGATGAGAATTGAATGACCTGCAATTCCATGATCCAAAAGGCTCAGCAAAGGCATGGGTTATCATTTTGCAATTTTGCTGTGATGTCGGATGTGGTTATGGGGTCCTTCACAATCCATCTCTCCTATATGTCCTTTGCTTGAAGTTTCTTCTTATGTGTGGTACATATTTTTTTGGGTTGCACTGAACAGATTTCTTGATTGAGACATGTAGAATTGTAGATGGATTTGTTAGTTTCATGGACCTGCCAAGAAAAGGGAGTGACTCACTGAGGTGGGGTTTGTACTCGGAAACTCAAGACTTTCCGGAGCTTCACTCGGTTTGAAGGTCACTGGGCCAACTATCCCTGGCGATTCTGGCCCAGTACTTTGACTGACTCTCCTAACTCATGACCACCGAGCCCATAACTCAGTCGAGTCAAACCAAGTATGAATCAGGTCCTAGCCCAATCCACAAATTAATCCAAAGAAGATCGGCCAAGACAGGCTCAACTTCTTACAACCATGGTTCTGAAACTTGTTCTTACTCTAGAAAACTCGCCGGAGTTTTGTGACCTGATCTTAGCTCTGGTGATATACGTAAAATCTTGAATTGAAAATAAGGAGACTTAGGTATGACTAAATTCTTTACATCAAGCAAGTATTCATATGGTTGAACCAAGTTAGGTTGGGGTTAGTCTTGGCCCAATCTGTGTCCCTAATGGGCCTTCTTTTAAGGCCAGAAACTTAACCCATGGCTTGAAAAGTGCTGCCTGAACTAAGCGCCGGAGTGGGTCAAGCCATATGGCCCATAAGATAACCCAACCATTGCAAGCCCTATGCCAATTTCATTCAACAATTTGTCGGTTGTTTTGTATGATGTAGGGTTGCCACTATGCCAGTAAATATATTGAGTTTTTAGGCCCAAGGTTTGATGCTAAACCTATTTCAAGGCCCCATAACTAGATGGGCTTGGGTTGGGTCCTTTCTTAATGCTATCGTATTGGATACAAACAGATCTTATCTTATTATAAAACCTCGGTCAATGCTGACCATCAGGCAGTGTTTTAACAGCCAGACTGGACCACATGGTTAGACCCAGTTTGATCCGAACCAGTGCCTTCAGTTTGTCCTAACCTAAACCTTTTCCAACTGGTAAGAAAAAAGTCAAAAACCATTTAAATTAGCCAAAAAGAAAAACATAATTCAAACCGAAGGATCCAACATCTTTCAGCAATTTTAACTGATTTCAACTTTTAATTAATTATTCTTTTATTAATATTTATGATAACAGTCAGGCAGTTGAACCACAGGTCGAACTAATTTGGGATGAACAGTCCAGTCAAGTCGTTCATAGTTTTGAATACTGCTATGGGGTCCTTGTGTTGAGCCTAGAGGGGTGCCAATTCCTGACTGGACCTGCCAACCCAAGCTGAGAATTCTGGTCTGGGTTATTCATATCTAGATTGATAAATGGGTCAAAATTGGGTTGACCCAACACATGCTACTCACTGACCTGATGATCCCATGTGTATAAGGATTGAGAGAAACCCAGTAAGTGTAAGCTTCACTGTGCCTATCCCAAGCCTGGCCTGCATTGGCTGTTTTGTGCTGTGTTATTCAGCATGGGCACTGGGCTTAGGCCAGATTTACTCTCCAAGTAGTTGCATGGGACAACATGGGTCTAGCAACCCTTGATGGCCTGACCCAGCCCCACATCATTTTCACCAAAGGGCACATATGTTTTTCAAACAGGCCAGGCCCAAGAAAAATTTTCAGACGTGTTGACTGGATTTGAGCCTGAATATTAGGCCCAGCATATTGGGCTTGAACAAGCTTTTGCCAATTGGCCTAAGCCCATCAGGTAGAGGACGTCTTCTTCTTCCTTGTCTCGTTCCTATTTCTCCATATCCCCCACTCTATTTCTCACCCAACCCACTACCCACAATACTTCCATCATCCTAAGTGTAGGGAGGGGATGATTATCACCTCTCACCTTTCTGTCCACATATCCCAAAATCTATTGGGTAACATATTTGGGTCATGTACACATCGTGAAAACAATTGTGAATACAAGTTTTTCACTGTTCATATGATGGAAAAGCTGCGAACAAAGGTTTTTCACTGTTCATACTAGTGGAAAAGTTGCCAGCAGAGAAGCTGTGAATCCAAGTTTTCCATTGTTTAGACCAGCGGAAAAACTGCACAAAAAAGCTGCGAATACAGGTTTTTTTCTTATGGATGGGTTCATGGGTTGAGGGTATGCTCTACATAATAATGATAATGTACGAGCATAAGATTATTATCGGAATCTCCATGTTATGCCTGTCATTTTTTTTTTCCGATCTCTTTCACTTTCCAAGATAAATCTTGAAAATATGAAAACAAGGAAAAAAGAAATTGGTGGTCTTTTTATAAAGCTTGTGATACTATTTTTCCAAGATGATTGGGAGTGAATGGAGTGGAAAAAACAGAGAAATAGGTAGGAGAAGAAGAAAAAATAAAAGGAAGAAGAAACAAAAGAGTTCTATATTTAAAAAAAAAATCGTATAGAGCGCGTTGCTCCTATCATTCCCTTCAACATAAATAATAAATATTTAATATTTAAATAAAATCTCCTTTTTTTTTTTTCTTACTTTTGAGGTTTTCACACTCTAGTTGGGTGCAGTCGTACAGAGATGGCAACACTGGTATGGATGGTCAAGTTCCGAATTCGAGGAATCTCATTTCCCCACTTTTCCTAAAAGCAGACCTAAAGCAAAGCAGATATTCAAGTGGTTAGATGATACCCCCAAAAGGCAGATATTCAAGTGGTTGATATCAACCTAGACCCAAAAGAGACGCTGGTGAGACTTTCAACTGGTGCAGGTAGAGCACATTTACCAGAAGATATAAAAATCTTGTTAACTGATGATATATTTCTCCAAAATGCCTACCTTTTCACGTGAAACTAGAAACTAGCTCATGCAAATTCACAGGGCATGTTTGTGTAACATTTTTTCATAGAAAAGTAGTTGATTTTTCACGGAAAATCTATTTTTTAGGCATTCGGTGCTGAATAATTTTACGGAAACGCTTTCCTACCTCATCATCATTTTCTATTTTTATGGAATTTAGAAATTCATGTCTGGTGCAATTTTTTTTTCTCGTTGAATTGGTGATTTGGTGCGGCTGCGGATTCCTTATAGAAAATCAAATTTTCTTGTTTGGTAAAATAGTTTTTTGAAGAAAAATAACATAAATGTATGTTATTTATTCAACATCAAATAATAATTTATATGTTATTTATTCAACATCAAATAATAATTTATTTAAAGAAATACAAAATAAAAGAGTTGAAATGGAAAAGAGTGGGGAAAAGAGAGAAGTTTTTCGAGAAAATCCATTTCTCATATCCCCATAGGAAATCCATTTCCAGCATTAGCAAAGAAAATATTGATGATGTAGGAAAGCATTTCGGTAAAATTGTTCCGCACTAAATATCTGAAAAATATGTCTTCCTCCGTGGAATTATTCCGCACTAAATACCTAAAAAATAGATTTTTCGTAAAAAAATTCATGCATTTTTTTACAAAAAAAAGTATTACACAATCATGCGAATAAAATAAGGTTTTAACTCTCAAAACAGTTTTCAGTTACATTTGTGCTTCAGCTTGTCACAAATGACAAATCTATCTGTGGTTAGGTATTTTGACAACAAAACTCTCTGGGGTTAGGTATAGTGACAGCAACACCCACTCATCAGTGAAGGCCAGAATTTGAGGAATCCCATTTCCTCACTTTTCCAAAAAGCAGACCCAAAGCAGAAAGCACCGCCCAAATTACTAAAGCCTTCCTTTCCTAGATCTCCCATCGCTTTCTCCAACCCTAGTTTTCCACACAATCCAAACATGCGAATACACAAAAACAAACACAATCAATACACAAACACAAACACAAACACAATCACAACTTTCCTCCTCCTCCTCCTCCTCAATGCCAACACTCAACAGCTCTGTTGGTAGCAAAAGCAGCACCGGAGGGAGGAATCTCAACCTCCAGCTCCCAAACACGAGAAACTGCTTTCCAGATGAGGAATCCTCCGGAACCCTTCTTCATTCTTCGTGGATCCAGCGCTTGCGCCTCATGCCCCTCCCCAACTCCGCAGTGCCACCCCACTTCCATGCTCCCGCACTAGTGCCACCCTCTCCGCCGCCTCCAGCCCCGCCCCCATTCGGCGGCGCCGGCGTCCTCGACCCCGGCCACCGGAGCACCATCTCCACTGGCGAGTCCAGCACAGGCGCCTCCTTCTCCAGCCTCCGCTCCGCCTTTTTCCGCCGCCTCCTCCACTTCTGCCGGGAGAGACCGGAACTCGACGACGGCGACGACGACGGTTTCCGGTCGTTGGTTGGATTTGGGCCGTTTCGGGTCCCGACGAGGAGAGGGCTCCTGCTTCCGGCCTCTGCGGCGGCGCCCACCCCCGCCGAGCCGCCCCAGCCGTGGGTGAGGCTGTCGGTAGTCGAAACAGACCATTTAGATCGAGACCCAGACCGGAATGCCAATGGAATTGGGGTTTTTGGGTTGGTCGGGAAGGATTCTGAAGGAAGTAGAAAAACCGGGTTTTCAAGCGATATTGTGCATAACTGGATTCATGGAAATAGAAGTTTCGCCAATCCGGGTGCTGGGTCGAGCTCATTCCGGCAGAGAAGGGTGCCTGTGGTGGGGGAATCGCCGGCTTCTCAATTCAGTCTGCCCTTTTTGAATCATCAGGAAAATTTGAGGAGAAGGAACGCGAATTCTTTCGTCAGATCGACGAGGGATGAAGGCGCCTTTGGTGAATTTGGGGGAGAAACCACGACCAGGTTGATGGATTTTGAACATCCATGGCCTTCTGGCAATGAAAGTGGGTGTTCTCCATTGCGAAGATTACCTCCATTTGGGCTTGATCGGAGCGTGTTTAAACCCCATTTATATGGGGATCCATTGCGTGGGGCTGCTGGCAATATGAATGGGGCCAAACACATTTCCAGGGCTACTAGAGGTGGTGGACGGCACCATGACATGGTTGATCATGGAGCCTTTTTGGTATGACCCCTTTCCTCCTCGCGCTGTTCATAGATACCATGTTTGACTTTGATGAATGTCATGTTTGAAGTTAGTTTTATCTTTATGGATTGAATGGGTGATTTCATGCTAATCATGATTTCTTGCTAAAGCTTACTACAAAATGTTGCAATTTAAGAGAAATTAAAAGTGGATTACAATTTACATAGCAAAATCAAGTGCAAGTTTAATAATGTGGTCTATTTGAGTTGTTCGGGAATGTAATTTCGATGAGACGCATCTTGATTTCTTGGTTTCTTTCAAGCATTGCCTGAAGCACTTATCCCAAACCTGGCACCGAAAAAAACTTGGGGGTGAAGTCCCATAATCGGTTCTACTTGACTTTGGGTTCAGGGGTACAGCCAAACTGACCCGATTTGTTATTACTGTTGTTACATGACAACCCACCAGGTATTCTTGAATCTTGAGACTCTGACTAAATAAATTGAGCTTGAAAGGATGTTTGCCTCTATCATTGGCTGTTGTGCTGGGATGAATCATGTTCTAGGCTGTCTTTGAGGTGGACCTCTTTGATTATTAAATCCTAATTTACGAGGCTCATGAGTATGCTTCGGGACACTCATATTGGTAAAGGGGATGACAACATCCAAAACATTGAATTGTGAACTAAATTGACTCTTCTCAGTGAAATCACTCTTTAGGAAGTTTAGAATTACATGTAAAACTGGAAGACATAAATATGTTTGATGTGTTGGGAGTTGGGACTCCTCTTAAGGGTGGAAGCTTTTTGTTGGATTTATTGTAGCCAACTAAATTCTCATGTTTGACCACTTTCATTGTATAAATTTGAGATTCCGAGTAAGCATTTCTTTATCCAAGGATGAAATGGAAATGGTTGTCACCTCTTTGTAACACACAAACGTGCAGTTGAACTTTGGATTTTGGGACTCATTACTGAGGGTTTTTATAATTTTTATTTCTGGAAGATGTGGGCGATGAAAAACAGTGTTTATCATAGAATGTTGGGGGAACTGACGTGTAAATATAAGAAAGAAGATACTATGGTCCGTGATGCCATTTATTTTATGTGGAAAGTTATAAAACAATGAAATACGAGTTTTTTTTGTGGTCATGAAGACATTCATAAGCTCATTATGGTGATGGCAGACTGGTAACTGGTTTAAGTTTACCTGTGCACTGGGTCATACCAGATCGGAACTCAAGGGTTGCAACTTGCAAGAAGATATCATGGGCCACGTTGAGCAGAATGTCCTGGATAGTTTTTCCATTTTGTTGTTTTATTGATGTCAATATGTGGGTTACTTCCTCATAATCCCAAAAGTTGCAGCGAATCTTCTTCCCCAGTGTGAGTTTGTGTGGTTTTGTCAGTCAAACTGGTTACTGGCTGCTTTTTTATTGCTTTATACTGGCAATTAAGCCCCATAATGCAATTTCCATCACTTCCAAATTCCAATAATCAGAGGTTGATTTCCAAGCACTATAATGCAGATTTTTCTTTGCTTTTCCCTAAAGGGCTTGTACATTTGTTTTGCTGTTTCATTCTCCTCATCTGCAGTATCAATTTGTTCTTGTATTTTCTCGATTTTCACTTTCATTTCTTTCTACTAATTTTGATTACTAATCTTAAGTAAATTTTGTTTATATTGGCACTTGGCAGGACCCTCATCTCATCCATCACAATGCTGTACCACACAAATCTGTTTGTCCAAGTGAGCCTGATGAAGCCTTTTCCTACTGGAACATGGGCAGATATAAAAGAGCCAAAACTACCTCATCTGCCTTTCCAGATTCATCTGCATTTTCATCATTTAGCATGAACAGAAACAGTCCTCAGTAAATGAATCCTAACATGGATGAGTTTCTTTCTGTGAAGTCTAGAAAGCTGGGTGCTGAAGAATAGTGACAAGACTTGCTAAAATGCTCTTGAAGTGATGAATAAAGGGATAGTGGTGGAACATATTGAGTTCAGCTTTCACTAAAATGGTGATGGCCTCAACTGCAGTACTCTTGAGGTTAGGGATTTTAACTTAATCCTTCTAACAATAGATAGCTAAATGAATAAATAAATAAGAAGCGCCGACCATCATTAATGAAGTTGAAATTAGTTTGACAGGTAGGCTCTCAGACAGAAGTTCCTTTAAGGAATCATCAAGCCCAAACACCTGTACTACTATTAGGGCCCAATTTATTCTTCCTCATGTATAGTGGATGGAGGGATAGGGAGGATGCAGTGTTGATTTCCTATGATTTAAGTTTCAACTTGATTTGATGGTCAAAACCTCTGATTCTAGAGTGTGCAAAATGATCCATTTTACCAGATTGTTCTAGCAGTCTATTTGGAGAACCCTCATTTGGTAGTAATGAACTAATGATCTTCAAATACAAGGCAATTTTTGAGCTGTGCACAGTCTATGTAAAGCCGATTCCCCTCTATATGTGGTTTGGAGTACTATAGCAGTGCGATCAGTAGTGCGATCAGTTGGATTTGAATATTTCTCATCCCTTTTTATTGTTTATCTTCATGTTGATAAATCCCTTACTTCTCTTGTTTAACTTCTGATCAATGGTGTATCTTTGGAATTAATGTTACTGATTAAAAGAAAAAAAGGTATCTTTGGAATTACTTAGGTACCCTATTTATTAGGTATGACATCATATCATTATGCATATGGAAATGCATGAAAGCTGCTAGTATTTTTATGTTTAAATAACAAGTGCATATTATAAGAAGCATATTGAAAACATTAATACCATTGTATCATTAGGCTGAGAAATTTTGTTTACAAAAATAAATAATACCATTGGAAGTTGTTACCTTAAAATGGTCCTCTTTGGATTATCTTCTTTGGCTGTTGGTGAATTGGTTCAAGGAGATTCATGCATGAGGATTTTCTTGGATTTCTCTGATCATACTTCAAGGGAAGCCAATTTGGTTGGCTCTCTCATTGGCTCTGGAAGGAGCTGGTCAAGCCTGGATTTGGATGTTGGAAAACCTTTTTTTTTTTTTTTTTTATAATGTGGTATGGATTGATTGGTTGAAAGCTCAGGCCTGACGGACCCATTGTGACAGTCCCGAGGTTGATTGCCTGTTGTCTCTTTGGTTAACTCCTCCCCTTAAAAGTTGTTACTTCTTTTTGCATGAACACATCCTATGGGGAGCCCACCTGTGATCAATACAATCTCAACACACTCACTATCTCCACATAAATCGGCAGCCACAACAATTTGACACTGATCTAATTGATATTCATTGTTGGACTTACAATCTGTAGTTAGGATGAAGTGATGGATATCAAAATTTGGCTCACCCCTGTTCTACTTGAATGGCATGCTTCCAGGTGTGTCAAGTTGTACAGCAAAACCCCCACATGCGCTCCATGCACTGTTCTGTGAGGCCTACCTAGTTCACCTAACATTAATCGATTCCCCACAATCCATTGCCCCCCTTCCACTGTGTGTGACTTAATTTTACTCAGAACACAAATTTCACTCATCCAGACTCATTGCATTTAATCTGAAGGGTAAAAGGTGTCAAACTTTGAGGCCTTTTAATCAATGGTTAGGATGAATTAATGGGGAACATCTCTCGCCTGCCCTTATTCTACACCAAGACATTTTCATCCCCTTACCCCATGATCAGCATGCAGCTAATTGGCGCCGCATGCTGACACGCAGATGATCCAAAAAAGGAGGGCAAGTCTAAAATTGAATATCATTTATTTTTTACTCGTTTTCCTTTTATGGAAACTTTTTTTTTTTTTGTTATGGCCATGTGATGACTTATAAGCAGTTTATTGGTTTTGTATTAGGTTTCACCATATTGATGGAATAAGGCTAAGATGAGAATCTTAACCATAAGTGAGCATATCTAAAAAGTCCATAATGATGTACAGCATACAAGCTGTTGCTGTGACAGCATTCTCATAAGACAAGACTCCAAAAGTGCACCACCGAAGGGAACTGAGCAGCTCATCATAACACTGGAAATGGTTAGCAGCTTGGAATCACAAGTAGTAATGCAAACTCTGGATCTCTTTTTACAGAACAGGAAGCTATTGACAGGACATCTCGTAGTTGTCTCTTTGCTGCCTGTGTTATAACTTCCTATGTGTGTAATAACTGTCTTCCTGATAAGGTGTGGTTTAGATTTTTGCTCAAATGATTTCGATCCACCCCCACTGGATCAAGGAGATTGGTGGAAGTGGATGGTTGAGATTACAGACGTCAGACATAAGGGCATGAATTTGAATTTGTGGGGGATGATTGTGATTTTAGTCGTAGGACTGCTTTTCTTGTTTCCAATAATATTATGATATATATATATATATATTTAATTGTCCAAGTTGAGAATTTTCCATTAAAAACTTTAGAAGATCATGATGTTACAAAGATGAAACGCGGACGAAACTGTACAAAAATTAATCATTTTACTCTAATTTTTATGTTCTTGTATTTTTTAATTATTGAAAACATTATTTATTTTCTGCAACATTAATCTGAGAGTTACCAATTGTAAATGAACTTGGGTGAGGCAAAGAGCTTGGTGCAACACCTCTTAAGTCCATGGTTAGAAGACATAGTTTTGGCTGTTACTCATTACCTAACATTATAGTTGTTGTAATTGTAACAGTCAATTTTTTTCTTTTCTGCTATACTGTATGAGAAGTACTTGATAAGCCCTCACTATATGGTGCCCCAGATGAATCACAGTGGAAATGGCTATTAACCATTTTCCTTGTGTAACCCACTCTCCATGGAGCAGAAATTCTGGCCAATTGGTTCACAATATGACCCTGACTGTTGCCAATAGTAATGGCAGCAATAGCTCAGGTTGGGTTGAGCACTATGCATGACTTGTTTGGGCCTAACCTGAAACCGACCCACGTGTTAATTTGGTTGGAAATTGCAACCGAAATCCTGAACTACCAGGTCAAGTTTGGGTCAAGTTGGTGGGTAAGACTGTAGCCAGTCGAGTTTGGTTGGGTTTGAGATGGATTGGATGTTGAATAGAAAGCATGGACCCAACACAAACCACAGCCTTGCATTAATCACAACAAAAATTGCGATCCTGGACCCAAGCCAGGAATAAAAAAGGGGTCAACCCGAACCCTGGATTGATTGGATTTGGTTTGGATTCGCAGGTCAGGTCAAGAATTGCCACTCCTACCCTTTCCGACGCTCATTTTCGGATCATCGGGCTCTCGTACATCATGGGGCCCACTTGATGAACGCTTGGGATCATGAGCTATTGTCCCACCTGACCAGACAAAAGGAGTTGGCTGCTTTCCCAAATTTTCCATTCCCCAAAGCACAGGTCCAGATTTTGACGACCGTTTTGTTAGTTGGGAAGCACAGGAATAGACAAACCTGCCGTTTTTCTCTTGCACTAAAAAATTAATCCAAATCAAAGAAAGAAAGAAAAACACCCAACAACTTCCTTTACCATAGGACCAATCACTTGGTTTCTTTCTTTCAATTCATTCCTCCTCTTCCTCCTTGTATTGATTTTCACAGACACAAATATTTTTATATTTTTACCCTTTGGTTTTGATCAAATGCAGGCACTTTCTTGTGTTGCATTTCTATCCCTAATCATCCCCATCAATGTATTGAGATATAAGAAGAAGATGGGTTCTCTTACTTTTCTTCTTTCATCTATGATATGAGTTATAAGCAATATTTTTTATGTTCATATAGATGGAGGAGGATGAAGAAGAGGGGTTGAACCAATACCAAAAGCAAATGGAAATTTGTTTCTTCTTTGGTTTTTTGTTGGAATTTGGGAGCAGAAGAGTTAGCTTTGAATTTTTGTTATAGAGAAAAAGAAAGATAATGGTGGAAGAGGAAAGGGTGATAATAAAACCCATCCTAATCAAGTTGGGGGTGGCTTTGACCCTTTCCGTTGCTGGAGGCTATCTCTACAAAAATCATGTCAGAATTCGAAGTTTTCGTCTTCTTCCTCGACCATCAACAGGTCTCTATATATATATATATATATACATATATTTGTCTGTCTATTTATGTGCCACTAGTTTTTTTTTTTTTTTACCCTATACTTATGATCTTAGATGGTGGATTCAGATAAAAAGATTGTCAGTGGTGGAAGACCTGGGCTCAAAGGCGAACTTTGTGGAACACAAACATCCCTAGTTGAATCCAGAAATGTATGCATGATTTCTTTATGGACCCATTTACTTCTTGCGCTTTTTTATTGGGTTTCTATTTTCTTCCATGGATATGTTTATATATAGTTTTTAAGTTAATTTCTTTTAAGGGTTGTTTCTGTTGGTAGCAAGTTGGCAGAATCAAATACAAAGATTCTACAAATTAAGAGCTTGGGTTTTTTTTCTTTCATGTAAATACATTTTTCTTTTCTGACTTTCCTGATATCTGATTACCACATTTATGAAATATATAGTCTCTATTCCTCTATTTTTTATGGGTTGCTTTGATTTTACCTATAGATGTAGCTAGTCTGTAGGATTACACTAAAATGTTGAATAGGGATTATTTTGATAGCATCCTGCTGGTTTTCTGTTTATTTTTGCTGCCTTCTATTTTTTTCACCTGAAAATTGAGTGGCTGTTGATAGTTCCATTTCTTCTTTGGACACATCGATTGCCTCTAGCGGTTCCACCAATGCAAGTACCAAGTTCTTGTAGTTTCTTTTGTCAAATGAAGAATTCTATTGTTTTGCTAGTATTGATTTTCCCTTCTTATATCTGTGGAATTCTCCAAAGATTGGTCTTGAGTTGGTTGATACTCTGTTTTTCACAGGAAGAATATCCCCAGAAGGCCATTAGCAACGCCAATGTTGGATTCTCCCCAAACAATAGAAGTCCCAGAGATGAAGCGTGTTTCCTCTTGCCAGACAAGGAGTCCACGGATGAGGAGATTATGTCGGTGGAACAAGAAATCACCAATCTAAGGAATATGGTCCAAGTCCTTCAAGAGAGGGAGAGGAATCTTGAAATGCAAATGCTTGAGTATCATGGCCTCAAAGAGAAAGAAGCCATCATCCAAGAGCTGCACAACCGCTTGAAGATAAACTCTATGGAGGCTAAGTTCTCAACCCTCAAGATTGATTCTTTGAAGGCAGAAAATCAGACTCTCAAGACTCAGGCATCCGAATATAAAAGAGTAGTCAACGAATTCGAAATCACAAAGGCAAAGTCTAAGCTACTGAAGAGGAAGATGAAATCAGAAGTGAAGCAGGCTAATCAACAGCTTTTTGATCTTCAGAAGAAGGTTAAGATATTGGAAGATCGGGAACATGAGCCTTCCTTCAATGATGCAGACACGCAAGAGAAACTGAAGAGATTAAAGGACCTGGAAGATAAACTGCCAGAACTCAGCAGGGAGAATTCAAGATTGCAACATGAAAAGTCCGAGCTAGACAGGAAATTGGAATTTACACAATTCCTTGCTTCCGCTCTGGAGTGTCCGGAGGTAATTGACTGGATGTCCTTTGGATTGTAACACTCAATTTTCTTATATGGTTCTGTCCAAATGTACAAAATAAAATAAAAGTTAAGGACTAAAGTTTCGTAAATTTCACCATTGACATTTTTACTGAGAAACAATTTATAGAGTAGTGGATGCAATAAAGTAGTAAACTCAATCTAACTTAAACTGTAATTCAAACCTATTTATAAAGTATCTAACACAGTGCTTTGTTACAGGATAGAGTGTTGGAGGAAGCTAAGCAACTGAGACGAGTGAACCATGACTTGGAACAGGAACTTGATAGACTCCGAATGGATCACAGCTTGGGCGTTGAGGAGCTGGTTTATCTCAGATGGGTCAATGCCTGTTTACGATGCAAGCTGAGGAACAATCAAGCACCATCTCGAAAAACAGCAGCAATGAATCTAAGCAAGACGCTCAGTGCTAGATCAGAACAGAAAGTGGAACAGCTCATACTTGACAATGCAAATTCGGGGCAAGATGAGAATAACATTGATCCAGTAGACTTCGACTCTGGATATTGCTCATCATCCCGAGCATCTGAACTGACCGAGACCGGTGACATTGATGATCATTCCATTAGTAATTCATCGAATAACAGAACCAGCAGCTTAAACAAACACAGATTTTTTAGTAAGTTTAAGAGAATTTTTTCAGGAATACAAGATCATCACAACAACAAAAGAATTTCACCGGTAAGTAGAACCTCTATGAGCAGCATTACTTCAAGAAGGGCGTCATCTTCAACAGGGTCCTTGGATGATATAGGAGGACCATGTTCTGATAGCATTTCATGCATCTCTGTAGAGCACACTGCCACCAATCTACATATGCCAGAAGCAAAATTCTTCCATCATTCGAGCATTCCAGCAACACCCCGGTCGGAAACACAAGCGAATAACATTAACAGGCAGAGTCAGTCTGAGAGCACACCAAGGATTTCTTTGGATATCCATAGGTTAGCTAATATAAATATTGAAGAACTCAAGGAATTCAGGGGTTATGAAAGGAGAGCTAGTGATATTGGGTCTCCTTACAGCTGCAAGACATTGTTATCAAGGGATGGTTCTGCAACAGATTTTTCTCATCACGATCGTTACCTTGAGCTTGAGTTGAAGAGGTTCGCCCGATCCTTGAAGAGTGCTCATGAGAAATCAAAAAGGAGATTTACCTGATTTTGACAAAGATCATGTGGTAGAGGCTGCAGTTATTTTGTTATATGTACCTTTTCCTTAGTAGAGTACTCTTATTGTAAATATAGAAACTAGATTCTCTCTCTCTCTCTCTCTCTCTCTCTCTCTCTCTCTCTCTCTCTCTCTCTCTCTGCTTTTATCGTTTTTTGAAGACCTGGAAATGAGTTGATCAAAATTTGAATTTGGATGTATCCCTGATCACTAGCTTAAATATTTAGGCAAAAAGGATAGTTACATGTTCCTATAGGCTTTTGGGCATTGCTCAAGTAAGATATCACGTTAGGTACAGATCTATTCCAACATCATTGTACATTTCAATGTGAGGTAGATCCACAAACTCACTGCGAAAGCTCCATCCTCTGGATGGATGACTAAGGACTCTGATCTCCCTTGTCCCAAGGAGTCACAACTATTATAGAACTCTATCCCTCCTAAAATCCCTCATCACTTGATTGACGAAAATTTCTACCAAACCGGGAGTCTGGGGCCCATTCAAACTCTTTTCCCAAAACTTAATCAAATCTGATTCAGATCAAGACTCATGGGGAGTTCAACGACAAGTCGACAACCCACGACCAGGCTCAATTTGTCATGAGACCCGTGGCAGGTGAGCCACACAATTTTCCAACAGCAAGCCTTTGGCAGATAGATATGAGACGTTTACAGGCCTTTTGAAGTAATATTGGGTGTTTGGTGTTTCTTGGTTCTTACACTGCCTTGCTGAATTTCTTTTTTTCTTTTTCTTAATAAAGCTTATTGTTATCATTTAAAAAAAAAAACAAGAAACAAAATTAGGTGGGGTTTTGTTTTTTGTTTTTCTTGTTTGAAGTAATTGTAGAACTGATTTGGTGGAGAAGTTGGGAAAAAAGAATCACATTTATGGTAATAGTACTATCAAGTTTCTGTGCATTGTCCAATGCACAAAATGGAATAAATAGGCCATCCATTCTACCAAATTATTCAAACCATAGCTACCTTGTCCGCAGCTCCACTAATTCATATGATCCACAATGCGATACTTGGAGTTGCGGTAGGTTCAGTCAGTTTGTTTTGCAGTTTGCCCGAATTGTATTTCTAGTTATTCCTAGTTAAACTAATTATGGAGACAAAATGAGCTTTCCAATTCTATATATGTTATAAAAGAGAGAGACCAAGAGAAAGAGGATTAGAGGGAGAAGAGAGAGCCTTTCTGATATCTCATTAACTGTGTCTAAATACATAGGGAGAGAGCCTATTTATAGGCAAAGTAAACTAAAAAGGAGGAACCCTAATTCTAACCCTATCTTATCACAAGTGGGCATCCACCCAAGATCCATATCTTATAACACTCCCCCTTGGATGACCACCATTTAATGACAGTTGCCTCATTAAAAAAACCTTGCTAAGGAAAACCCAGTGGGAAAAACCAAAGCGAAGGGAAAAAGAGTACAACATTCTTCAAGATCATTGAAATGGTGTTGGACGTGCATAATGCTGCCTCGTTAAAACCTTAACTAGGAAAACCCAGTGGGATAAAACCTAGGAAAGGAAAAAGAGTACAGCGCACAAATGTCCTGGGAAGCATACTTCAGGATGCTCCCTGATAAACTGCTCCCCCTGATGATTGCAACCATTTACATAGTTTGATGATGAACTCTTCGCATGCCAATCTCATATACAAACTTCTGGAATACTGATTTTGGCAAAGATTTGGTAAATAGATCAGCCAGGTTGTTACTCGAACAAACTTGTTTGACTTCAATTTCATTGTTCTTCTGAAGTTCATGAGTGAAGAAGAACTTTGGTGCTATATGCTTAGTCTTGTCTCCTTTAATAAAACCTTCTCGAATTTGTTTTATGCATGCTTCATTATCTTCATAGATAACATTTGGGATACCTGCAATAGAAGGTAATTGACAAGAACTACGAACATGCTGAATCAAGGATCTTAGCCATACACATTCCCTACTGGCTTCATAAAGAGCCAAAATCTCAGCATGGTTAGAGGAGGTAGCTACCAGAGTCTGTTTAGTAGAACGCCAAGAAATGGCGGCATTACCATTTAGAAACACATAACCTACTAGTCTGTAGTCACTCCAACCCAAATTTGACCCAAAAGAAACCCATACTTACACAATCTTAGCATGACCCAAATTGTAAATTCCCTTCCCATCTGGAATTCAGGTTGACTCAAATCTGGCCAAATACCCAAATTTGGGCGTTTGGTTTCCTTTTAAAAGAGTTCACATATAGAAAATACATATCCTATATATAATATAGTTTCCAATATACATATGGTTATAAAAAAGTTGGGCTCCCTAGCAGAACCCAGACACCCGCAGCCCAAACCCTAGTCCATGCATGTAGGGATGAAAATTGGGCCAGACTGCCCAGGCCCAACACCTCCCGGCATGGGTTGTGCTGGGCCAGGGGCCGTGGCCCCTAGCATGGCCCTGCAGGTGCCGGTATGTTTAGGCCCGGGCCCAGCCCAGCATGGCCCACTTAGGGATGGGGTTAAGTGGCAGTGGGGATGGGGTTAAGCTAATTTGTTAGGTAATTATGGTGTTTTGGGCATTTGGACTCTTGATGGACCAACTTTGAAATTGATCCATCTGTCTCGTTGCAGGATTGAAGACTATTCTTTTAAATTTCTTGCTGTGACGGCTGAGGGTAGCATAAGATGGGTCCATGGGACATTTCAAGGTGTAATAATGATTAGTTGGAAGACCAAGTTCCAAAGAGCCCTGCTATCTGGACGTACCTGGGGCTCGGTCTTTGGACCGACCCCATGGCATCCAGGGTGAACTCCGACCCCATGGTATCCAGGGTGATATCAATGGGGTCGGTCCAAAGATCACTCTAGATACCATGGGGTCGGTCCAAAGACGGAGCCCCAAAGTACGTCTAGGGAGATTTTTTCAGTTCCAAAACACCTTTGACAATGCTACCACTCAGTTATGACTTAATTGGCTTGGTAATACTTGGTTTTTCTTATTATGCTTGATTTCATGAGTTTCTGTATATATGACCAGGAGTCATTGCTGTTAGGTGTTGTTTTTGAAATTTTTTTTTTTTTTTTACTGTATATACCTGTGGATGGAGATTATTTGGTATTAATCCATCTTAACAAAATTTTCATATGGTTCTACCAGAGGTAAAATGTGAACTATAAAAATAAAATTTCACATCTTAAACCTTTTCCATCACCAAACAGGGTCATTTTCTTTAATATTTTCCACAAACAGGCCCTCAAATGAACTGCAGTTGGCTTCTATCAGTCTAGTATTTTTTTTATTTTTTTATTTTTTGTCTTTTTTTGGCTGAAAAGGATATCCGTGGAGTCTTTTAACCCAATAGGACTAATCCCCTAGATGGTGCCTCCTAAACCCACACCGAGCAAACTTAGGGTGGGTTTCAAACACAAGACTTGGGGAGCAAACTCGTGCCTTATGAGTTATGCCACTCCACCAACTGCCAGTGGGTTTTATCATTCAAGTTGGGAGTAATTGATTGTTATTATGTTTGATTTGGATCTGCTCCATTGATAAGTGGGCAGTGGGTTTTACAGTATCCTTTACATATTTGTATAAGAATTACAATATACATGGCTGACATGTAAGGATGCAAATGGGCTGGGCTTGGTGACTATTGTGGCTAACTTCTATGTGATTTTATTTCAATTCTTTTAAAAGGAAAAAAAAAAAAAAAAGAGGAATGCCCATGGGCCAGCCCACCCCGGCACAGCCAGGGCTTGAGCCTCAGGGCCGTTCCGCTGCCAACCTGGGCACGGCTGTGCCGCTGAAAAAGCGGGCTGTGCCATGCGTTTTCATCCTTCCAGGTTTCTTTTTTTTGTTATTTTTTCCTTTTTGGCAAAACCCTACATGCAGGTTTTAAAATCTGGACTCGACCCTAATCCTAACAAACAAGCCCAACCCAAATTTAACTTTTGGTCAGACAGTCACCTGAGCCCAATTTTGGCCCGGCCCAAGTTGCACCCCAGTCCCATTTCTCTCCTAAATCTCCACTACTCCAAACCACTCATCTCTCAGAAGAATACAGGCTATGCTTTTTTTGTTATTATCTTCAGTTAGAAGTAAGATCCCTAAACTAGGGTTAATTTGAATTCTAAACACATGAACCATGCTGGAATTCTCCACCTCCAAAAAGTTTCCCAGATTCATCGGCAGTGTTGTAGGATCCAAATACAGTTTGTAGTATGCCCAAGGGCACCGACTTTCCCCAATTCCTTCCACTTTCTAGATTAATCAAATGCATATTTCATTATTTAAAAACAAGGGTTTTGACTAGGGATAATGTAATAGCCATTGGCCACACCCAAAAGCTTTAGGTAACAAGTGACCCACCGACCTGACCAAATCTGACCCGATAATTCAGTTTGGGTGGAACCTTTTACTTTTGGGTTGAACTTGGGTTGACATTTTCTGACCAGTTTGATAAATGGGTTGGCTTTTGGATGAACCTATTCTTGCTATTTGATCAGCCAATCCAGCTCGACCGACCAACCTGGCCACGTTGTAGAATAACTTACTCCGACCTATTAATTTAAATATTGGGCTGACATTTTAAACCTGATCAATAAGTTAAAAATGAGTTGGATTCAAATTGAGCATATGCATTAGAGACGAGAATGCATGAGTTGGGTTAAACACTAGTGACTCGCCTCGACTGCTCCTGTTAGGGGGTGGATTTGGTAAGTGGCATTTTTTGGGTTTGGCACATTTATGAATTTATAGATTGTGACCTGAGTTGGGTTTGTGGTGGGTTCTGGTTTTGGCAGTCAATGCTTAATCCCACCCAGTTTATAACTACTAAATATATTTAATGTACTTATAACACATATAATCAGGTGTAGCCTAGCAGTAGAATATATATATATATATATATTATGGAAGGCTTAAAGTTTGAGAGGAGGTTGTGGTTTAAATCCTCCTAAATAGGAAATATATAATTTAATTAAAATATTTAACTTTTAAACCTGAATGGTTCTTATTATCGCGGGGAGGTTTTGGTATCACAATTTATAAACCTTTTATAGGTCGAGTCAATGTGAAAACACAGAAGCAGGCTGCAAAACTGCAATTATTTTAAACCACAATATATATTGGGCTCATATATTATTTGTGATTAGCATCAATAGACAAACTATTATGACATGCACATGTGATTAGCATTTGTCATTAAATAATTTCAAATCCTGATATAACTATTGAAATCAGCTTGTCAAGGTAGGATCTCCTGAATTTTATATAATTTCTACTTCTTCTTCTTTGAATGTATATCAATGTTCTTATTGATAAGGGTAGGTTTCAATCCCATGAGGACATGACAAGGATGTTTTTAGTTCTGATCTGAAATGGAAGCATACAAGGTGTTGGTTTGTTTGCAAGTTGTTCAAGTGGAATTCACAACTTGGGTTCATAGTTCAGAAACTAGAAAACATGATCCAGCTCGGAAAGCTACCGAGCCGAGCCAATTTGGAATTTAGGAAACTCCAGTGAGTCATGACCGAGCTGAAAAGCCCAAACTCAGTCTGTTTTATATAAATAAAATAAAAATAGAAATGGTTTCTAATAAATTTTTCTTGAATATTGGCCGAGTGAATCAAGTATTTGCTGAGTTAATCCAGATCTGGCTAAAACTCATTAAGGTCCGAGTTTCTTACTGAGTCCTCAGATTTTCTACCGCCGTACTGAGCCTGTTTATGCCTGATAACTCTGACCCGGCCCATGTAGAAACCTACTAGGGTAGTGTTCATGCACAAGAAATCCCCAAGATAGAAAATATCCAGCCGTCTGATGCTTTTCTGTACAATGTGAACCGTTCATTTGTGGGCCACTATAAAAGGTTATGATTATCCTGGTCCTTAACCCATCATATAAACAATTTGGATGGACCATTCATGAATTAGGGCTAAGATGGGTCGGGTTGTAACAACTGTTATTATTTGGTAGATTTGTAACCTATTGACCAAATTAACCAAATCTGTGCATAGATCCTATCAATGGGCCCAGCCAATTCAGGAACCTGAGGCCAGCCCAAGTTCTTCCTTGGGCCTCAGACTTCATAATCTGGTCTGAGCTCAAGCTGTAACCTAAAGCAGCCAATGAGGCTGAATTGGGCCCTGTTCAACCTGCATTTGGGTCCGTTTAAGTCTGGTCTGGACATTCATTCGGTTCCATGAGGGTGGACCTGGATCCAGGTTAAGGGTTAGAAACCCGTAACGGCTGAGACCTGGACCTTGGGTGTTTAGATCAATGGACTCATTATGCTCACAATTTGTATCTTATATTTATTTATACGGTATATATGAAATAAAACAACGTATATATGCCATAGTAAAAGTAATTTTTTATGATTGTCTGAGATTTTTTATTCTTATCAATTTGGGCTCAGTCCTAAAGCCCAGACTCACGTCCACACATGTAATGGTCCTTAAATGGGTGTAAATGAATCAAAGGATTAGGTTCCATGTCAAAATCTGACCCAGGCCTGGACTCCTCATTTCTAAATAGACTCAAAGATTTGGACACAAGTGAGTTCAGCCTCAATCGCAGTCTTTGTCAGCCTCACCCAGTTAACTGTACTCAAACAAGCCCAGTCCAAATCGCATTCTCATGTGGGCCACGCCATGTGCTTCTGATCAGGCCAAGCCCAAGTTGGACCATTTGCAAGACTCTTACCTATCACTTTATATGTCATCCAAACATGGATAAGGATGACTCTCAGGTATTTTATGTGGTGGCCCTGCTCACTCACACAGTCACACTCCATATTATCCCATCACATTCATGCATGTATTTGGACACTGATAGATTCCCATTGGCTGAGGTGTAAGCCTCATCCTTAGTAGTAATGGTTGCAGCCACGACTGATAATCCTTAACAATGAGATAAGGGAGAGAAGATATCTCAAGCAATCTTAGACCAAAGTTTTAATCAATGAGATAAGGGAGAGAAGATATCTCAAACAATCTTAGACCAAAGTTTTAATCAATGTTGGTGTGCAAAAACTTGAAAACTAGTTTGACTGACTTGAGTCAAAACAAAAGGGGGGAGATATAGAATTGGGTGAGCATGGCAGAAGCCAAATACAAAGCAATTAAGTTGGTGTTGGTTGGGGCTTTATGCACAGTGGTTTTAATGACATGGATCTGGTCCCAACTTATCCAATATAAGAGAAAAAGAAAAAAGAAAGTTAGGCATGTCAGAAGAAAGTTTGGCACTTCACAAGAAAGAAATAGTTTGACCTAAATCTTCTATGTTAGCAGTTGTTAGGTGGTTTTAGATCACATAGATGAATGCTTAGAAATCACTATAAAATTCTGGAAATGGGGTCTTAATGGTGTTTTAGGAGAAACCATTTTGACCACATACTGGTATGGATGATAGCTAAAACTGGTACATAATGGATAAATACATAAAACCGTATTGTGAACCATCGATGGAATTAGGAATGGCAATTGGTTAGGTTAGAGGCAACCAACCCAACCTACTCCTCTTTGGGTGAGTTTGGTTGCAGTTTTAATGGGTTCTAAGGTGCGTTTCTATTATATAGATTTTGATCCGAGTCTGAGTTTGAGATGAATTTGGGTTTTTAGATGCCCTAACCCACCTCACCCTCCCAAAATAGATTTTTCAACCGAAAGGTGAAATGCTCTAATAGAGGGAAAATGGAAAATTCATATACAACCAACCACGTTCATTTTCATTCATCATTGTCATCATCAAAGCCTTGTCCAGATTTTGTTGTAGTCAGCTACATAAATTTCGTTTCATGTCTTAAAACTCAGGATTTAGATGTTACAAAAGCTTTGCAACGAGTGTTAAGCTTGACACAACCCTCCTCATTTATCCTCGCTTAGAACCTATTATAAATTCACAGAGAACCTTAACCATTCCCATTACAAGACCGATTTGATAACACATATCATAATCAGACCAAGCTCATTGGCAACTTGTCGTCCCTAGGTAGAGTGGTGAATTTGGCAGTGCCAAAGAAAGAGGATTTGGTTGAGCCATGATTATTGCTTAAGAGTGGCTGAAGGTCATGGATTTGGTTCCATCTTATCCAATACAAGAGGAAATAGTAATAATATTATTAATAAAAGAATAAGGTGTTTGGTATGTTTCACATTTCAATGGTTGGTGGGTGATGGAAAAAAAAATTGTAAGAAGAAGACCCTTAAGGTGCTTTTAAACGAGTTAGAGGTGATGGAAGTAGCAGGGAGTTGAGGGCATTGAATCATATACTAACCAAGGGCAGTCTTTTCTTCCTCTATGTTGTTGAAAAACAAGGGGTCCTTTGGTCAAGGGAGCTTGTGGTTCAACAATAAACTATAACATTAGAAACATTTAAAACATACATACAAGTCATACTCAAAAATAATTTGGTAACAGGTGAGAGGCAGATGTATATTAAAAGAAAGTTATCAAATTGGTCAACCCTGTGGGCCCCACCGATGGAAATGAAGGACCCAGGTGTGAATTCCACAGACTTCCTAAAGCTAGACAATTGTGGGTCCCATCCCCAGGGCTGCACACCAAAAGCAGCCACCAGATAAGGTGACCAGAAAGTAGATGGTGCAAATGGAAGTGAACAAGATTGAGGAATGATCCTGTCGGGCATATTTTGCTCAATCCAAGTCATTGGATGATTTTCTCCTCCATCTTGTCAACACTCAACGGGCTCTGTCGAAAACAGATGCTCAATATCAATCTGATGACTGATGAGTGGATATTTGAGCATATTTCCTCTCCTAATTTTTAGGTGGGCCCCATCTTTTAAGATTGACCAAAATATGATTATCATGGGTAGACTAACTGAATGCCTCACGGTGAGGATAACTCGACCTTACATTAATATCAAGTTATCAACTGTACCAACGGTACGGATAATACCACGTTGAGTTACGACGGAGTTTGACTTACAAATCCAAAATCAAAATTTAAATATTTTTAACATGAAATTTCATGAAATTTGGACAACGCCCTCTCCGCAGTCACCGAAGCACTCCACCCCTATGGATATTTCTTTTTTTCTGTTTTTTTTTCTCCAGGATCACTTGACTTGATTGGATTGGGATCTCACAAATTTATACTGTTGCTTATTTTCTTCGACAGCCATCCACTTGGTGATTAGTTTCCATCAAGTGGGGCCCACAATCTAGAGGTTTTGGATTCCATAGTTCTATGGTAGATGAGCTGCCGTGAAAGCTATTCCAGGCATCATTTTCCTGTTTGTTGAAATTTGAAAGCCACGCAGTTGCCCATGCATCCCAAAGACTTGGCAGTTGTGGAATGTGGGCCTGTTGTAACAAAAGGGCCATTAGGTTTTCCACTTGTTGTTGTCTAGGAGGACCTTTTTTCTTCTCATATGTGTAAATTAAGCAAATCAAATTTACCTTGTCCAGTCTAATAAATGAAAATTATCTTCTAAAAAGATATAAAACAAAATAATAATTTAGTATACATATCAACCCCACCACTGATAAAAATTGAAAGACGTGACATATTGAGTTTATTCCATTACAGTGCCATTTGAAGATAATATCTAAACTTATCAATAAGCTCAAACAAGCTCAAAGCAACATATCTAAATACCTAAATCATTCAAAAGATGCATCCCCTGTATGGAGTCCAAGCACTGGCGGAACCAGAGGGCCATGTCCCTCCCAAAATCTCAATAAAAAGCTCCCTTAAGTTTTCAAGATTTTTATAATTTTTTACATATGGCCCTACCAAAATTTTCAGAAAAGCTCATATATATTTTAAAAACTACATTCGTATTTAATTTTAATGTTGGCCCTCCAAAAAAAAATTTACATAGTGGTCCCCCAAGGAAGAATTCCTTGGGTCCAACATTCACCTTGATTCTCACCATTGAATTATACATACATATATACATACATACATATGTATGTATGTATGTGTGTGTATATATATATTACCTAATGCATATGCAAACCGTCCATTCAAATTTTAATGAGGATTTTACTGGGAAAATTTCGGTAAATGACCGTTGCATGAAATGGTTCCCCGTAGTTGGGACCGCACGAAAGGGTTCCTTTATTTCATTTTTTTGTTACTTTGAGAGGAGTGACGCTAGCATCACTTGTCTCTGACTTAGGAGTGACGCTAGCGTCGTTCCTCATTTCTTACGAAATTATTTTATCGGTGAACCATGTAGTTTTCCTATTTTTTGCAGCAGTGATGGCCTGAAGCTACTCTGAAAGTTGTTCAACAACAACAATCTCATCTGAATCTCCTGGTAGAAACGACTCCCACTTTGTGGTTGGAGCTACAATCAGAGGTAGACGTCACTTAGTTGTTGTGTCCCAAGATTCTCCATTTCGTGCTAGAGAGATGGATGGAAGTTTTGGGCATGTGAAGTCTGGATCAAGCTAAAAGGAGTGCCTCTGCATGTCTGGAGGGTTGAAACTTTCTCCCTATTTGGAGAATGTCTGGGTGTTGTGCTAGAAGTGGACCATGCTACATCCAGAAAGGAGAACGAGTAAAAGTCTCTCGAGACCTGAATCAGAAACTCCCGCAGAAAACCAACCTATGGTTAGACGACCTCTGCTTGCCCATAGATGTGGAAGGGGGTTGATCCATGTGGCAGGGAGGAGTGAGAGAGGAAATAAAGAAAAAAAGAGAAACAGAGGGGTGAATGGGGGGAAAAACAGAGACAGAGAGAGATGGAGTGGGTCGGGGGTTCACCAGAGATGGGTGAGCTTGGCGGTGATGGTGCTGGTGGTGGTTGCCGAAGGCGACAGTGGTGCTCCGGTGACGGTGATGGTTGGGTAGCATGGATGTAGCAGCAAGGAAGGGGAAATGAACAATGGAAAAAGAAAAATGATTGGGGGTTTTAGAAAAAGCCGCAGCGTCACTAATTTTCACATTGAGTAACGCGTTTTATATTGAAAAAAAAATCAAGTGTAGTACTATTTTTGAGGCACTAATTCGTACAACAGCCAAATAGTGGAAATTTTCGAATAAAATCCTCAATTTTAATCCATGGTTTGATATAAATATTGATGAATTTAATCCACCTAATGCACCCGAGTCTCACTCTATCACGATAAATCTTGACATTTGATCGGAAGCATATGAAAAATCAGTCAAGTCATGATTGTCCAATCCAACGATTAACATAACACCAATTGAAAGGAAATTTTACACACTACTTTTATTTTACTTTTTTGCAGGTAAATACTTATACATCCACTCATACATAGTCACCCAAGTCTTTCACTAATCCTGACTTTTTCTATAAAAGGGAGGCGCCTCGTCAATTAAGATAATAATGGTGGCATCACATGAAAGGTTACGTGCTTAAATTTATTTACTAACGTTTGAACCAGCCGTGCATCACATGCTTAGGTTTAGATCTCTATGAGCAGGCAGCCCTTTTGTGTAAAAAAGTCAAAAAAAATTTTAAAAACACTTTTTGTTATTAAGTAAATATTCTATGGTGGATGTTACTGGAAAAGGGAATATTGGTCCATGGTTGAAATAGGTTGAAATATCACATGGGGTTTAAATCTTTGGAAGGATTTCACCAAGAAAATGGAAGTGTGACCACTCGTGCACGTATCTGACTTGTGCTTTTATTCTTCTAATTTTTTATACAGCACGGCCAATTTGCCTCCTTGGATAAAGAGACCCTGAAATATTTGTCATTGGTATAATAAAAAAAAACTACCTTTCAGTTCTTAAAGAAATCCTTTTTGAAAGCAAATCAAACCCTTTTCAACAGGTTTAAACAATGTGGACAAGTGGCACAACTTCGAAAAAATAAGAAAAAAATTGACGTGTATATTTTATGGAAGTTCAAAATACTCATATTTATTTAGGGAGATATAAATCTTAAAGAAAAAAATATGTATTTAATAAAAGTTGTGTCATTTTCAAGTTGAGCACACCCACATAATCAAGATCATGATGGCTAACCACTCTCTAATGATGAGAAAAATGGTACCTACTTAGATTGAACCAAACACATTGTCACCCAACCAAAAATAAATAAGTAGGTATATGTAAAAATAACAATATATATCCTTTGACTCCAAAAACTAGCTCAATATGCATGCATACTCTAGCAAACCCCAATTCAAAACACCTATTTGTTGGTAACTACCAATCAAAATCCAAACTCAAATCACAAACAAAATTGAACAAAGAAAATGTATAATCAATAAAAATGCACTGTATTCTTAAACTTTTTTAGGTATAGGGCCAGAAACTGAGCCCTACTCCCCCTCCTTCCCTTTCTTAATTTTGTTACTGCAATAACCTTGAAGAAGTGTTTTTTTTTTTATTACTAATTTTGTGATCTTCTCAAGGAAATGATATTTTCTTGGAACCTATGTAAAGGATAAGGTAATCATTTTTCTTTCATTAACACTACCTATTATTATCTCATCAAAGAAAGTGATATAAGAACCAACCGAACCAAATTAAGTTAAGTCTTTGTGGGGCTCACATTTGACCACCCCAATAACTAATTTGAAGTGAAATAGAAAGCCTCAAAAAATCAGCAAGATGAGATAGTGAGAGATCACCCATTAGAACAAATTACTTCTGAGAGTTGGTTTAGCTTCTACCGTAGCACTCTCTTAATAGTTCATGAACTCAGCTCAACTCACCCCAACTCAGAAGAGATTACTATAGTAAATATTGATGATACTTTGAAAATATCATGATATTGTGGTGCTAAATTTATTTCACATAAATGATATTTCCCCAGTAATATCAAGATATTTAAAACTCAGTAATATCAAAAATATCATAAAAAAGAATGAATATTATTGCAGCAATCATCATCACCATCAAAGATTTGTCCCAACTATGTTGGGATTGAATATATGAATTATACATGAATTTTGTCTTTCCTAAAAACTCATGTTTGGGCTTTGCAAAGTTTTACGTTTGCGAGTTTTTACTATAGCCGTAAAAATGTAAAAGAAATCATATAAAATTATTTAAATGGATTTTAATTGTAGCATATATTATTTTTATATTTTTTTAATAATTTACTTATTTTCTACCCTTCTGAGTCACTCGGGCGAGTCAAGTTTTAAAACTATGCTACACCAATGCCATGATTAATTTTCTATTCCAGCAAGTTTTGTCTGATTGATTAGGATAAGGTGGTGGGTATTGTGGGGGCCATGGAGGAAGCGTATAGCAGTAGGAAGAGGAAGTTAGGAACACAAGCAAATCCCCTTTTTGTTTGGACAACGAATGCATTACCCTTCATGGATAGGACATCGACATGCCTCTTCCTTCAAACATAAACTAATGTGATCAGTTTATCCATTCAAATAGGCTCCCATCTCATGCAACGTTTTTCAGATATATCTATGATATCAATGACGTGAAGAATCTTGCTATGAACTTTGACAAGAGCATACTCATAAAGACAAGCAAATTATTAATAATAATACCAATAATAATTCAAGTCCAACAGGATTGACTACAATAGTAGAGTGTAATGGGCCTTTGTGTTGGGAAAAGTGGCGCAACAGAAAATACCTACAATCGACTGGTCAATCACGATGTACAAATATAATCAAACCAACAAGCAATCGCACACAAAAACACAAAACGATATAGTGGTTAAGGAAGAATGCTCATTTCTACGGGAAAAAAACTCAATTTTCCTTACTCAGCCCCATGTGGTTCGGCAATCGCCGGCACCCACGGGAGAGAGAGATCTCACATCTCTGACCTCTCATTGACTTTAAATTTCTTTTAGACTTTAGGGTTACGGATTGCATCATATATAATTTCTGCTTTCTTGGCCTAAATTCTTTCATAGCCTTAAGAAAACCCAATACAATTACCGAAACACTCCTGACCCTGAAACCCGGTCTTGGCTAACCTATAGGAGCTAACTCGACTAAATCAGAATACAAGATAATAACCCAACACTTATTGGGGAAAGATTTCGTGTTGGGTTTAAATATCTATTTGATTTCATGATCAAAACCTTTGTTTGAATCAGCGCAACGTAAAATGAACGGTTGAGATATTAGATAGTTTAATAGTTTATAACCCTCCCTTTTCTATTTTAATATATCTCCCCTTTTCAGCAAAAAAAAAAAAAAAGGTTCTATATGAAGTTTGATTTTAATTATTGAATGAGGGGTATCATCTTGGGCCATATGGAATCTAGGCAAAGCCCTTCTTATCGAATAATTTCCGTCATGGCGGATCATGAACCCTAGCAAGTTGCACTTGGTTGGACTTGATTATATGATCTCACTATATATAAATTTAAATTGTGTTTTCTAAGTGGCTGAGATGGACCCACAAGATGCACCTGGTTGGACATGATGGTTTCTCATTATATAATAATCTGTTACGTTACGTTTTATTTATGGTAGGATCGTTCATAATATAAAAGACTTGCTGATGAAAGTATAAAAAAGAGAGGCAATAAAACACACACACAGAGACATGCACAACCCCACCACACAGATTAGAAAATCATTTGGTTTTCCTCAGCAACTATTATAAAATCTCACTGAAAATAGAATGATTAGAAAAAACTCTTTGATGAGACTTAAAAATAATAATTATTATTACAATAACTATGATCACTTGATCATTACATTCTGTTAATTAATGTTATGTGCTAAGCCTGAAGGGGCATGTTATATTGAAATTGCTAAAGATGAACATCTATGACTTTTCTAATATGGGACCAAATTTCTCTGCAATTGAAGGGCCCATAAAAGGGCCTTTACATAGCTTAAATAAGTATGGGGTTCACCTAATCATCATCCATACTTATGCAACAGTTATTAATTTTGAGGATCTAATAAAAAGGCCACTATATTTTTAGACAACCTAAAAAAGGGTCTTTTATGTTTTTACAAAAGGGCCCTTGATTTGATGGTAAACACCATTTATTTAAGCTTGATATTACTTTTAGCGGGACCCAATTGGAAATGTTTGGACATAGATTAGGAACGTATGTAACATCAAGTCATTTAAATGTTCCTAGCCTTTAGTTTTAAGTTCTCAAACTAAAAGGGCACAATCTTTTATCTTTAAACTCAAAAGGAAAAGTCTTTTTATTAAGGGTAAATCAATCAAAAATAAAAAAAAATAATTGTCTAGTTACGTTTGTACAGTTGGGTATTAGCCAAGAAGTTTTAGTGTAAACACAAAATATAATAGTGTTTTTTAAATTATGTGAAAAATATAAGTGCCCTAGCCTTTTGTAAAATTCACTATAATTCTCCACAATTAATGAAAGATAATAAAAGTAACTGCCCTTGTCCCAATGATAAAAAGTGTGAAACACATGGGATGCAAAATACTTATTTTCAAATGAGAACAGTGTAAAATACATCCATTGCATGTCCCTTTGAAAAAAGGCAATGGATGGAAAAATCTCTCAAATCTCTCAATCTCTCTCTCTCTCTCTCTCTCTCTCTCTCTCTCATGAACCAAAACAAACAAGAAAAATCTTACACCCCTCTCTCTTATGAACCAAAACAAACAAGAAAAATCTTACACCCCTTACGAAGTAAATCCTCAAATTGTTCAGTATTATCTTGTATTATAGGTTAATCGGAAGGTCATTTGGGTTAACCAAGTTGTATCGTGGATTTAAGGGTAGTTTTGGTCGTTTGACCACACTAGAAATATGTAACTTTGTGTAATCCTAACCCTCCGAAGAGGGAGAAACAATTGTACGAGGTTTGCTCTTTCCCGCAGATGTTGGCAGCATTGCCAAACTACATATTATTGATTGCTTGATGGCTTGTGTTTGTGCATCGTGACATGTAAATCACAGGTATTTTCCGTTGCGCTGTCGAACACTAATTAGCACATCCACTTATTCTATCAAAAGGAAAAAAAAAAAAAAACACTCCTTGGTTTTTGAAAGTGAAAGAATCTCCACGCCCTCACGTAATTAGTTTCCCAACCACATCAGTGTTATGAATAACTATAACAATGGATAGTTATTACATAAGCTTTGCCATGTACTTAACTAAAGCATAATAGAGTTCGTATATGTTCAGTTTACCTTGTAAAAATCTAAATCATTCAAAAGCTGTGCTCAAGTGTGTTTATCAATATAGGTCCATGATTCATTGCATCCAACATCATTTGTTTCCAACTTTTTCAAAAAAAAAAAAAAAGCTTGGTTAGATATTTAGTAGATTCAAATTTTATAAACAAAGGGGGCCACAAGGCATGAATCCAAACCATCAATTCAATCTTTCCTCAGTGCATTAAATTGACCATTAGAAAGGATACATGTGACTAATATCACTTGTGTTTATCCAATTTGATAATAGATACGGAAAAGCATATAGTTACTAGGAAGAAAATTGCACATCTAATGGACAGTTGGAATCAGCACAATTAATGTAAACCCCATTGCTCAAAGAAATTAAATTTGTCTCTTCCTATCATGGGTAATGCAATGCACCACAACTTAAACTGTTTCAAATCTTTGAATGATAAAACAATAGACCCCACATCATATATATAGATGAGTTGACATTGCTTGATCGCACTATGCATGTGGTCAACCTGAGTAAAGCATATACCATAGGCTCACTCCACTTCAAGAATTATAATATTGTAAAAATGTTTATTATCAATAATATTGTGATATTTTCAAGATATTTGAATATTTGAAGATGTTGTGAGAAAGACTTTTAAAGAATGATGATATTATAGTGTAAAAAGAATAAACCATAATATTTATCCAGAATTTGTTTTCAATAGTACTTTATATTTGTTTATTTTTAATTAATTAGAAAATAATTTATTTTCTAAATCATTTCCTCAATAAAATACCCAAATTTGAAAAATACCTTGCTATTTCAAAGAAAATGAATAATATCTTGCTAATAATATTATTGGCATAATGACTTACAAAGATATATATATATATACATATATGAGTTAGGACCAACACTTTAATCTTTTTTATGCCAACACTCTAATCTTTAGTGAGATGATGATTAGGGATGGAGACAAGCAAGCTCAAACTCAAATGAAGTAATTAAGTCTCAAGCTTAATTTAAACAAGCCAAGCAACATAAACCTTAAACTCAGGTTGGTTTTATTTCCTAGTATCATTAGACATTAATCTTCATTCTTTTTTACCCCTCACCATTTAACAATTAAACATACTCTGATGTGGGCCCCATGAGACCTTCAACCTTCATTTTTTTTTTCTGTTTAGCCTATGTCCATCATTAGACAATTTTCATTCTTTTACCCTCATACCTTTAAATTAATTTAACAATTAGACATACTTTGATGTGGGCCCCATGAGACCTTCAATTTTTTCTTACCAAAAGTACATAATATCAGATTCTCTAAAACAAAAGTTTATTAACAAAAAGGAAGGAAAAAAAAAAAAAAAAACTACCAACGACGTTAGACCCTTGTTGGCCTTACTGCCAATTCATAGAGTTCAGATCCTCCTGCTCTCTTTGAAATTCTGAGTGAAAGGAGTGGAGTTTTATAGGGTGGGGGCGGGGGCGGGGGGGGGGCACTTATTGAAAATACAAGCAGCTAAAAATAAACACCCTCCCAATTTATTTATGAGGTATCTCTAAATTTTAAGCTAATATGAGTTGGTCTCAATATAAATTTATTGGTTAAATTAAAAATATATCGCAAAGAGATCAACTCCCACTGAACTAAAATATAGTGATATCATATACAATAAAAAATTAATTATTTTGAGGCCCTACGATGGATTCCACCACTTTTAAACTTTAAACTCAAAATTCCCCCAAGCCAAAGCATCGGATCTACTCATTATGACTGAGCCCCATCCAGTTGGCCACAATGCTTCAGAAGACAAAATTTATAGTACGGTCGACCACCAACTCAACATCTTATGAAAAAACCCCTTTTTTTTTAGTTAGGTATAATGAAGATTTGGAAGAAATCCTGAAACTAAGAACTATTGCTTTTCATAATTCACCATCTCCTTGGTGCAAACTTGAAGGCATTCAGTATGGGGCAGATAATAAAAGGAGTATGATGTGGATTAGGGGATGGTCTGTTATCACTCTACTAAGATCATCCTGACCACTGATTTTATTTTATTTTTATTCTGGGGCCAAATCTAAACACTTAACTGCATCTTTTTGTCATGATCTAATCCAACAGCAGACTGAATCTGTATTAGAGGATGGGCCATAAATGTAATAAGAATGGGTCTAAATTTGCCAAAAAAAATCATTATTCCTTAGCAAGCACATAACCTTCACATTAAGCAAGACAGCAGACATTAAAATACCTTAAAACATCAATTATTCTGCCACATGTGCCACAAGTTTGATGACAAACCATTAAATACACAAGCTGTGCAGCACATAAATTCTCACCTTACAACAATAATTCAATGAAAAATAAGATCATATTCGATCCCAGGACAATTAAATAAAGCTTCATTACAATTGCCAAATCATACTATCTTTCACAAAACGTGTATCTAATCGGGCTCAAGCCAGAGCTTGTATGAGTTCAACCCATGTTCGACCCGCTGCCACCCATCAACACAGTGTTCAGGTATTCTGTGGGCACAACCTAAACCCAACCCATTTATATCATTACCTATTAGATCAAACAAAGAGTAAAACTGTCAACCTGCCAAGCCAGCTTGACTCAGATCACTTGGCCTCAGGCTTGAGCTAGTCTTATCAGCTAATCGAGTCAAGCTTGAGCTTAGCTCCAATAACTCGAGTCCATATCGAACTCAGGTGATTCACCTAGACTTATTAATCAAGTGAGCCTACGTAATATGAAACAAGCAAAATTTTCACCCGTCGGACTCTGGAAAAAAAAATTGGTGTGGGATTTTCCGACTCCACCAATATAGATTAATGGCTCCCACCAAAATTCTCACATGACAGCCATGACGAAGTCTCATAAGTGAAAACCGTGCGATAAACCTAAGCCCAAGGTCAGCTTGCCGTCGCGCATAAATACAACCAAACCCAAAACCAAACTAGAGCTCGACTTCTTTGTGACCAAGCTTGAGCCATTCTCGAGCCATCTCGAGCCATGGGTCTCTTTTGCACACCCCCATTACCTATTTTCTTCCGGAGAGTAGCTCAAGCCTCAAATTTCTCACACGTGTGTCACTCTGTTCTTCAGTCTTCGCGCGAAAATCACTCGTGCAAATGTCCCATTTGGGAGACATGAGAGTGCAACAATATGAGAAATACCAGAATTACCTATTTTTGTGGCCTCTTTGGTCAAAATAAAGAATTCATGTGGTAGATGAAACACAATCAGTCCCGAATCCACTTCCTTGCACAACAACCGCCTTGTGCATCTTTGCTTCCTTCAGCAGATAACAGATTGGACGATGATCCACGTCACTTGGGCTGGTGGGCATCACAAATGGGCCCCACAACAACCCCACTTTCAAACTAGCCTCCTCCCATGTTTTTTTACTCCTTAAAAGGGCTGCCAAAGCTCATTCCTTGCACTTCAAAAATCAAAACCCAATGCACCACCACAACACCCATTTCACATTTTTTCTCTGCTGAGTTTGGAAAGGGCCAAAGACCCCTTTCTCTGCTTCTATTCTCCTCTTAAAGATCTTATCTTTCTTGCAAAAGGAAGAAAAGAGCATTGCTTTCATCATCTGTTTATGGGTTTTATAGGAATTAGTAGCAGCAGCAGCAATGATAGATTTTTGCTGCTGTTGGTCACCTCCACCTTGCTTTTGTTTAGTTGTTTGCCCTCTGCAACATGCTCTGTTACATATGACCGTAAGGCAATAGTCATAAATGGGCAGAGAAGAATTCTCATCTCTGGGTCTATCCACTACCCAAGAAGCACACCTGAGGTATAAAGATGTGATTTTTATGGAAATGTGCATGATGGGTGTCTTTGCTTTCTTTAGTTCTATGCAGTTTTCTCAATTTTTTATAATGTTTTGTGGGTTTTGGGTTGGTTTTAGATGTGGCCGGATCTTATTCAGAAGGCCAAAGAAGGAGGTTTGGATGTTATCCAGACCTATGTTTTCTGGGATGGACATGAGCCTTCCCCTGGCCAGGTATGGGTTTTTTATTTTCATTTTTTGGGTCATTTCTGATCCCTTTTTTTTTTACTGGGTTTTATTGATTTTTCTGGATTGAGATTTTGTGGGGTTTTCTTGTTTTGTAGTATTACTTTGAGGGGAGATATGATTTGGTTAAATTCATCAAATTGGTGAAGCAAGCAGGCCTCTATGTTAATCTGAGGATAGGACCTTATGTTTGTGCAGAATGGAATCTCGGGTAAGTACAGAGATGCCCATATTAAAAAAAAACTTATAATATTTTATTTCATTTGGGTTTTCAAATGCAATGTTTATTTATGTTATTGATAATCTATTTGTTTTGTCTCAGAGGGTTCCCTGTTTGGCTTAAATACATTCCTGGTATTAGTTTCAGAACAGACAACTGAACCTTTCAAGGTAGGTCCTTCTGTGAAGAATATAAGAGAAGTTTGATTTTGGACTCTTTTTTTTTTCTCCTTCATAGTGATTGAATGTTCGTGTTTGAATCATTGTAAAGTGGTACATGGCGGGATTTACAAAGAAGATTGTGGAGATGATGAAGGCCGAATCGCTATTTGAACCACAGGGCGGTCCAATCATTATGTCCCAGGTGATTGCCCAACTAGTCATGGTCTTCTCTCTAGATCTTTTTCTTATAATGGTTCACGTCATTTTCTCTGAGCAAGCGCGCAGAGCTGTTACTCATCTTCCTATCATTTTCAGAGATGGTTTTACGTTGTTATTGTAAAAACTAGTGTATCTTGTATATGTATAGCCATTGTGTCGTCACATATGAGGTGGAATAGGTTATTATGTAAGTATTTTATTTATAAAGCATGTGTTTACATGTTGATTGTGTAGGGATGTCACATCCCACCTTCTCTGCCACTCTCATGTAGTTGGTACTCATCCAATTACTTTTAGGTAGTTATTTCTGGGTAAGTTCTGTATCTGATGTATTTTTCAACATAGTTTTTTTTTTTCGTATTTGAAGGGAAGGATTGTAATCCATTTTCTCCAATTTTATGTATGTGCAACTGAGAGAGAACTTGCATGAGATTCATAAATTCGTTCCTTTGGTGCGCTTGGGTCACTATCACAATTTCGATTGTCATGATAGTTAATGCCTTTTTAAATTTATATACCTTTCTCAATTACACTTTCTTTTTATCAGTAAATCTCACTAATCATTCAAGCATATAAATAACCTTATGGGTCCTGCTCTGTTCATGTGTTTGCAGATAGAGAATGAGTATGGGCCTGTAGAGTGGGAGATAGGTGCCATCGGTAAGGTTTACACGAGATGGGCGGCGAGCATGGCTGTCAATCTCAACACTGGTGTCCCATGGATCATGTGCAAACAAGATGAAGTTCCTGATCCGATTGTAAGGGCTTCTGCACTATATGAGATTTCCTTTTCATTTTTCTGAAGCATTTGTTTCTACTTCTCATATGGGTGATTCCTTCCTTATTTGTGTTTACGGGTTGTGGTCCCAAAGAATTGATATAAATGTCTTTGTATGGTAACAATTCCCAAGTCTATGATCCTATCTCACATAATTCCATTTTCCTCTTCACATGATTCTGTTTTGCGCTGTTAAGTTACAACTTCATGACCCTTTTGAAATAAGTACCAACTACTGACAGAATTCAAGTGTATAGCAAGAGTTCTATTGTAGTTACTGATAAGAAAATAAAAATAAAAAGGAGCATTCCATTGTGTTATTTTCTTGCATTCAAACTGCATATGATTGTTGACAACGAGAGGGAAAATTGTCTGCTCCTGCGGTCCCTGGGATTAGAATTTTATGGTTGATCATTTGGGGTTCTCCAACATGTGTCCCAGTTAATCAGAATTCTCAATTTTATATGCACGTGTCTGCTTTGTGGTTTGAAGGAGATTTTGTATTCAGCGATTCCTTAATCCATTCACTTCTTCTTTAACCTGTATGGCTGTATCAATCTTGCAACAGATAAACACCTGCAATGGTTTCTACTGTGACTGGTTCAAACCTAACAAGGATTACAAACCTATTATGTGGACTGAACTCTGGACTGGGTGGTAATTGTTGCTTGCCTCCTGAGATATTTTGAATTCCAATATCTCATGAATATTATATTTTGACTTCAAAACTGAGAAGCTATAAAATATGCAGGTTTACGGCATTCGGGGGTCCAGTTCCGTACCGACCAGTGGAGGATGTAGCATATGCTGTCGCAAAGTTCATACAGAAAGGGGGATCATTCATCAACTACTACATGGTTGGTCTTTTTATATATTTTGCAGTTGAACTAAGATTGACTTCCTAGAAACATCAGACTTATGCCATGGTTTATATTTCTTTATCTGCTCCTAGTACCATGGAGGAACAAATTTCGGCCGAACAGCCGGTGGTCCTTTCATTGCCACAAGCTATGACTATGATGCGCCGCTTGATGAATACGGTATGTAGAATATTATTGATTCATCCCTTAGAGTTGTTCATCAAACAATTTTTCCTGTTCATATGCTTGATGGATGCAACAGAAGGGGCCTTGCCTTCTATTAGTTGCAGTTTTTTTTTTTTTTTTAAATAAAACTTAAGTGAAGCTCCCTCCCTACTACAGTTATTTCATGTCCAAGGCATATATTGAAACTATAATACTATGTTGCACAAACAGTGACTGACTTTTTTTCTTCTTCTTTTCTTAGGACTTAAAAGAGAACCCAAATGGGGCCACTTGAGAGATCTGCATAGAGCCATCAAGATGTGTGAACCAGCTTTAGTTTCTAATGATCCCACAGTGACAAAAATTGGCGATAATCAGGAGGTTTGTATAAAAAGTAATTTATGTCATCTTGGACAGAGTCATGTATGTCGTTGTAGCCTTGTAGGAACTGAAATGCGAATATGTACTGCAGAGACATGTAAGATAAATGATCCTATGCAATTGACCGCATGAGAGTTTCCATTCTCATGACTTAAGCTCATCCACTTGGAGGAACACCACACATCCCCCTTCTAAAACAGTAGTGATAAGCATAAAAATAAACAAAAGTCCTTTCCTAATCATTTGATCATCAATCATCATGTGCACAGCGTCTCTGACATGAGTGTGGAATGTAGCATGGGATTGGGGCTGTCTCGAGCCACGTTGGATCAGAGACCCGACCCAAACCAAAAAAAACTGACCTCAATCCAGTTCTGGGCCCTGTGATTCAGCCTGGGACTAATGACCAACTGATTGGTTGGCTCCAGGTTTTGGGCCCAAACATACTGGGTCATAAACTCTGAAAATAAAGTAATACTAATTATTTTATATCTTTTATCTTATTTGGGGGCCTGGGTCCAGATACCCATGGGTCTTGTACTTGGGACCTGTTCAGTATCTTGACTCAACCTGTTTTTCTGCACTACAAACATGACAAATTTTCTGCAAATGCATTATCCTTTTTACATAGTTTGGAAATGATTATTTTTGGACTGGCCAGGCACATGTATTCAAATTTGAGTCCGGAGCTTGTTCTGCATTCCTTGAAAACAAGGACGAGACAAACTTTGTTAAAGTGACATTCCAAGGCATGCAATACGAACTTCCTCCTTGGTCCATCAGCATACTTCCTGACTGCGTAAATGTGGTTTACAACACTGGAAGGGTGAGGAAGCTCGTAGTGAATTGAATTTCAGTGTTCCCTGTGTATATATTGAGATAGCTAAGTGCTTTTTCAACCCCAATACAGGTTGGTACTCAGACATCAATGATGACAATGCTATCTGCAAGTAATAATGGATTCTCTTGGGCATCATACAATGAAGATACTGCCTCCTATAATGAGGAATCCATGACAAAAGAAGGATTGTCGGAGCAGATAAGCATCACAAAAGATTCCACTGACTATTTACGTTACACAACTGAGTGAGTAGCTAACCTCTATGAGACCTATATCAACAAGATCATCACCACAATATCCTTATCCGACCAATCTGGATCAGGTTGATGAGTTCTAATAACATGAAGAGAAGAAATGGCCACAATATTTCCACACACCACACACACACACACAAACACAAACACCCCTACAATCAGCCAAACCATTTAATCAGCCTTCGAACTTCATGTTAGGCAGATCTCTTCATTGACCCATACCATGCATATAATGGTTCTTGACTCCTGGTAAATGATACTTTTCAGACTATCCTGATCGATTTTACCTTTATTAAATGTGGATGCCGATTTGTAAACCACATACGTGTTTACCAGGATCATGTAACGGCAGAGATATTGGGGTGGGGCCCATCAGATGAATAGTTTGACTTACCACTCTCTCTATATATATAATATATTTATATATATCTTTCTCTCACCTCTGTTTCATTTCAGTGTCACAATAGGCCAAAATGAAGGATTTTTGAAGAATGGCGAGTACCCAGTTCTTACAGTAAATTCAGCAGGCCATGCTTTGCAGGTTTTTGTCAATGGCCAACTATCAGGTAGGTGTTTTGGCTTATTTAGGGTTCATTTGGATGTGTATCCTGACATGTAATGGATTTGAATATTTCAGCAAAATGCATGGAGATCCACAATCCGCTCTAATGTGCATTTGGAGCACCTGAGTCACATGTTAAGACAGGATACTGTGTTTAGTGACTTTTCTGCTTCAAAACAATATTATGGTCAGAAGTAATAATTGTTTGAAGCAGACAAGGCAAAAGGCTATAACATACCCTACATGATATTCATTTTCCACACAACTTACATGTGTTGGGGAGTGATAATTATACAAAACATTCAAACTGCTTGTGATTTGGGGTGCATTTGAACACCAAAGTGTGCAAAGAATAACTTGGAGAGAACCTCTTGCCATTAGAGCTTTCTCACCTCTTGCCAATAGTTTTAAATAGTTAATTTTTTTATGGCTGTTAAACAGGGACTGCATATGGAAGTGTGAATGACCCAAGACTAACATTTTCTGGCAAAGTGAAGCTGTGGGCTGGCAATAACAAGATTTCTCTTCTGAGTTCAGCTGTTGGCCTTCCGGTTAGTCTTTTCTTTTTTTTTACATTGGTAAATCTTGACACACGCTACACAAGTTCCTAACCAACAGGGCAAAAAAACTAGAGATTGATCCCTAGTCATCCCTATGGAAAGGAAAAATGCCTTACCACTGAACCATCAGCAGATATGCAGGCAGTTATATCCTATTGTTCGATTTTCTTTGTGGGTAGCATTCTAATTGCAGCCAATTAAAATCTGACAAACATCTCACTTAATCCAGAATGTGGGCACTCATTTTGAGACTTGGAATTATGGGGTCCTTGGTCCTGTCACATTGAATGGTCTCAATGAGGGGAAGAGAGACTTGTCATTGCAGAAGTGGTCATACAAGGTTCACCTCGTTCTTATCTGTGTTTTTTCTTCATTTTATACAAGCATTTGAAGAGAAGTAACCTGGTGTTTTCCCATCCAGGTTGGTGTAAAAGGTGAAGCTTTGCAACTTCATTCACCAACTGGAAGTTCATCTGTTGAGTGGGGTTCTTCACCTTCAAAAATCCAGCCCTTTACATGGTACAAGGTGAGAGAAGCATACTTAATGAGTTTATGGAGGTTCATGCTTTGCTGATAATTGTGATCAGAAACCAAACTGTTTTGTATGACTGATTTCAAAGAAAGATGTCTATCTTCAATTGATACTAATGCTAAGGCAGGATATTGACAATTCGATACCTTCTTATGATTTCAGACTACATTCAATGCACCAGGAGGGAATGATCCCTTGGCTTTAGATATGAATACCATGGGAAAAGGCCAGATATGGATAAATGGACAGAGTATTGGTCGGTACTGGCCCGCCTACAAAGCAAATGGTAAATGTAGTGCCTGTCACTATACTGGATGGTACGATGAGAAAAAGTGTGGATTTAATTGTGGAGAGGCCTCCCAAAGATGGTAAGCTTAGCAATTTTTTTCCATAATCATCCTATTATGCCAATAGCTTTGAATTTGAAACAGCTGATAGTTGTTCGTATATTTCAGGTATCACATCCCTCGTTCCTGGCTAAACCCAACTGGGAATCTGTTGGTTGTGTTTGAAGAATGGGGAGGTGACCCGACTGGGATTACATTGGTAAGAAGGACAATAGGGAGTGCATGTGCTTATATTAATGAGTGGCATCCAACAGTAAAGAATTGGAAAATCGAAAACTGGGGGAAAGCTGAAAAGTGGCAGAGCCCCACAGTAGAACTTTCGTGCCGTGATGGACAAAAGATCTCATCCATAAGATTTGCTAGCTTTGGGACACCAGAAGGAGCATGTGGAAGCTACAGGCAGGGAAGTTGTCATGCCCAAAAATCATATGACCCCTTCCAAAAGGTACAGTGCAACCTTCCACACCTCTCTCCATGCCTTGGGGAATTAATGTGTGGATCCATTTCAACAATATTTTTGCTACCCAAGTTCGGCATGCATTTGTGTTGTGATTTGCATCTCTTTTCACTTGTCTTTAAGAATTTAACATATGGGTTTTATTGCAGAACTGTGTTGGTCAGCAATCATGCCAAGTAATTGTAACTGCTGAAGCATTTGGAGGAGATCCATGTCCTAACGTTGAGAAGAATCTCGCAGTTGAGGCCATCTGCCACTAATAGGTTTCAAATATCCGTTTAATTGATACCTTCAAATAAATCCAGTTGATCAAATAAAGAAGATGATCTCATATTCTTCTTTAGATGCATGCACATTCCGGGTAATCTTGTTAGGTCTGCATATCAAGAACAAGACCACTGGCTTTCAGAAGATTGTAGAAGTTGGACCACTGCAACACACAATGGCCAAAGGCCCATAGATTAGGCAAGAAAAGTGAAAAGGTTACATGTATATAGATAAATTAGCTATTGTATTTGGGTTTGAGTGTGTATATTTGGGTTTGAGTGTGTATCTTCAGCTTCATAGGCAAGCTCTTGGCTTGCAGGTTTTTTTTTTCTTTTCTTTTTTTCCCCCTTTTCCTCTGAATGCAACCAACCCTTCCGGGGATGCATTTGTTTCATAAATTTGTAAGAATCAGCCAAATGCTTAGTTAAAATTTGAGCTGTTATTGTTTGGTAATTGTAATAATGGCTTAGAATGGTTAATAAAATCTATGCAGTCCATAAATTTGTGGTCACACCTCATTATCTTTGTTTCTTTGAATTCATGATTTTCATATGATCCATGACTGTGCTAGATGTGAGATTGGAGTTTGCAACTAATAGCGCTGCTCAATGATGTTTCTGTTGATATTCCAGTAGTTTTCATACTCCAAAGCGCTCCAAGTTCCCCAGATTTGGGAGAAGACAATGTTTTGCTGAAATGGTCAGAAATATGCATATTTTGAGAGATTAGAGCATCCACATTTGAAGACTGATCCTAGTTAGGACATTATTGATCATCAAACATAACCGCACAAGGCGTAGCAACATATAGAACACAACCGCACAAGGCGTAGCAACTACCCTATATAGATTCTCTCTATCACAGTATCGCCTCCCTTGACCCCCACTTGGAGCCTAGGAACTCGGTTGCTTTGCACTTAGTTTACCTGTAAATCTAATTACCTATAACTCCATTTACCTGGAGTTTTTATTGGCAAAGAACAAAACTGTGGCTCACAGCTAACAGAGGTTATCCAATCATGTGAACACCTGTTTACAGACTTACTTGCACTGGGTTTATGAAAATCCAAACAGACCCTCAGCGAACAATCTAAATGCCATTTGCTTCTCGCAGGCATCACCAATTGATATGATTTAGCCATGCAACCAAGGACCCAATGGTGTTCATTTATGTTGAAACTTTCCACTCCCCTCTAAAATGACACTGCTAAGCATGGTTTTCTCCGCACTTAATTTATGTTTCAAAACTTTATCTTCATTTAAAACATCCTAAAAACTATCAAGAATGAAGATGTTTGTTTCTTTTATATTTTTAGAAATGATTGTAAGCTCTCTCCCTCGAACTTCTGTGTGGGGCCAACGGTTACACGCGGTCACTCTACCCTTCACTTCCCATATAGTGGATTGTCCCTTGGCCCTTGCATTGGATGGATCATGTGGAGTTAATCCATTTTATGTCTAAAAAGAAAGAATTGGGCTAATGACTGTTTATTGGAGTCAGTAGGGATTGGTTAATTGAAGGAGTTGGATTCAAGAAAAGTTGGGTGGTTAGATAATGCTTCACTATTTCACTCTCCAGCTGTGGACCCAGGACCTATCAGCTTTGTTGCCTGCTGTTTGCACAACCATCCTGTCCATTGGTTGATCCTTTAGCTTAGATGATTCAATTCTGGTTGTTCATTTCATTCAAAGTTGGTGAATTTTTTTAATGTTTTGAAAAGAAGGGTTCGTTGATGGTGATGGCCACAGTGACCTCTCTCTCCCCATGCGGGGATCACTTACATTAGTATATGATAGTGAGCATGAAAGAGGCTTGAAGTTGACATTGAAGAAAAAGAAAGTAAATGAGAGAGCTTGAAGTTGACATTGAAGAAAAGAAAGTAAAGAGAGAGAGAGAGAGAGAGAGAGAGAGAGAGAGACAACCCTCCAAAAAGGATTTATAACGATGTACTAAAATGGAACCCCTAAAACAACAAATCAAGAATATTGAGTAACCTCTTATCACAATTATCTGTTCATTGCTAGTAATGTAATATTATACCATATAGATTGGTAAAACTGTGACATAGTTGTCAAGCATAAAATTCAAAGACATTAATTAAAATTTGTGCTATTTTCACTTTCATGAAAATGTACATTATTTTCAGATAATAAAGAGAAGTGGTTTTGCATGTCCAATTCCATGTGTCAAGTACATTTCCAATTTTTTAGCAAAAAGCAAATTTTATCTCTCTCTAAAGTTTCCACTTCCCGGAGAAAATGAAACTTTTCGGGTAATATAGAGAAGTGGTTTTGCATGTCCAATACTATGTATCGGCTTGAGCGTTGGCAAAAAAAGGATGGGCTTGAGGACTTCACAATTGTCCAAATCTTAACTATAAGACAAAATTGGTTGGATAATTTACATGATCAATTTAAGGGCTATCATACTGGAATAAGTGATCATTGAACCTTTTCAGAAAGGAGTTAGGAGGGTTAGTGCGTGCGAAGGGTTTAGATTGATCATGGCCTCAAAAATCCATGTCGTTCCAGTCTAGGGACGTTGGTGGTTCTAAAAATTCAAATGTAAATTGGAGGGAAAAGGAGATGGAAAAGACTGCATGAGTTATGAATGCCTCAAATTTAAGACAAGTCACAAAAGATAAATGATGAAAACTAACGAAAATAAATAGACTAGTATTTCATAAATGTGTAATTTGGATATAGCTAGAAGCCCAATTCAACTACTCAAGGCCCAGAAGCCTAGTGCTCCATGACCCAAACAACAAGCCAACCCCAAATTGCATTATCATTTAGAACAGTGGCTAGCTGGAGTGGTAAGACATGTCAGTTCTCGTGGGAAGGTCCGGGGTTCGAACTTGGCCTCTCCCCTCTTCTTGCCCAGGGCCGGTCCTGACTTTTCAAAGGCCCGGTGCGAATCACTAAAATGGGCCCTTTATTCATTTTTATAATTTTTTAATATATGCACATATATATAACATGTTTTCATAAATTTAGCCCAAAAATAATAATTTCATTAAAAACCAAATAATATCATATGATAAATACATTTAATACATAAATAAAATACATTTAATACATAAATAAATGAATCTCTCATACCAACATCTCGGTAAGAGTACCAGATCGTCGGCCAAATAATTTCTCATACCAGCATCACCATCTAGAAGATAAGTTGAAAAATAAAATCACAATTAAAAAAGTATTATTGAAATGATTTTCTTCTTGCATTTTGAGAAGCAAAATCCTCAATTATGCTTTCAAATTCAAGATTTTCTAATCATGAAAAATTACCTTCAATTGATTTCTACAACGACCAATTTTGCATTGAAAAAGCCACACATTGGATTTTGGGATCTCCCCAATCTACCAAGACAACGATGATATGGATGTTATGAAGATTGAAGAAGATCTATAAGCTATGGGCCCATGTGTTGATGTCTACAAATCTGATGCAAGTGGCTTTTTTTGTAAGTTGCTGTTGACTGTTGTTTTGGATTTGGGCATAACTCAAACTCAGGCGAGTGAATGGGTCCACCTGACCTGTATTGATTTGTTACCAAAGGAAATGGCTTGTCAGCGGAATGGATCATTGGATCAGGTCCAACCCGACCCGAACTCTACCTGAACTAAGAAGACTGGGCTGCCTCGGTCTTCGTGTTAGAGGAAAAACAAAAGGAAGCACTGAAGTGTACAGAACAAAGAGATGTGGCGTGGCGGGTGGGTGGACGGTGGAGGCGTGGAGCAGCACTAGCAATCAACCCGTGGTGCTGGCCTGCTGGGTGCTTCTTCTTCTTCTTCTTCTGGTTTTTATTTTTTTATTTTTGGGCTTGCTATTTGGTTGAGATAGGGTATTGGGGTTCAAAGGAATTCGATTGATGAAGGGTTGATGGGTTTGACAGTTTGACTGCTGGGTAGCCTGGGTGCTTCGTCCGAAGTGGTGATGGACTGATGGTGGTTGATTGCTATTGTAGCAATCAACCAGTGGTGCTGGCCTGCTGGGTGCTTCTTCTTCTTTTTTTCTTTTTTTTCTTTTTTTTTTTTTGGGCTTGCTGTTTGGTTGAGATGGGGTTCAAAGGAGTTCGATTGTTGAATGGTTGAGGGATTTGACTGCTGGGTAGCCTGGGTGCTTCGTCCGAAGTGGTGATGGACTGATGATGCTTGACTGCTAGACGCTAGCACGAAGATGATGGGCCAGCCGGTTCTGGCGATGGCGGTGATTTGGGCCTAACCGGTTATGGCGGTCCAGTTCTCTGCTGCTTCTTCTTCTTCTTCTCCTTTTTTTTTTTTTTTTTTTTTTTTTTTTTTTTTTTTTTTTTTTTTTTTTTTTTTGGCTTGCTGTTTGGTTGAGATGGGGTTCAAAGGAGTTCGATTGATGAAAGGTTAAGGGGTTTGAGAAGGAGGTCGGTGGATTTGGAGGAGTGGAAATATTTTCTTCTTGAGGAGAGGAAATATTTTTGGGCCCCTGAAAAATGGGGGCCCGGGGGGCCCGGGGCAGGCGCACTTACTGACCTGCCTCAGGGCCGGGCCTGTGCATATGCTAGTTTGCCTCTTCTTGCATGTATGAGTTAGTCTCTCCTCACATCACATGTACGAGTTCACTCCCTGTGTTTGCAGGTTCTTCTCCTCATATTTGCAAGTCTGTAGGGGACCCAACCCCCCTTAGCTGTGATACAAAAAAAAAAAACAAATTGTATTATCATTGCCCCAACTAGGAGTGTTCATGAGCCAGGCTGGGCTGAGACATATCTAGGCCTAGTCTGCCTTTAGAAACACAAGGCCATATGGGGCCTACGCTTACACAGCCCTTAAGTGCCTTGCCCAAGTGCAAAGTGCACCCATTTTAGTGAATCGAGCTGGTCCAGGGTGGGCTTTCTATCACTCTTTGGGCTTGCCAATCACCTATTTGGATAATTCAATACCAAATCACATTATCATTTATCCAGGCCGGGTCAATCTTTGCTTTCTAACACTTAATCCAAGCCCAGACCATATATTAAACAGGAATCTAGATCAAGCCTAGCCCAAAGCGGGTCACGGAGTGGGTTAGGCATGGAATGGGCAGCCCTTGAGCTGAAGGTGTAATTCACCTTTGTTATGTTAATTTATCTAAAATAAAATTTATTAATTGATACTTAATTTAAATATTATTTTTAATTAAACTATTTGATTTGCATGGTATTTAATCCATGCATCCCATGGGCTTTAATGCTGGTAATCATCAAATCTTCAATAAATGATCCTTATCTTTTTTAGATAAAACATGCACTAGCTGGGTCCCACAAAACTGGATGTAGTTTCTCCAAGTATTCTTTTTGCAATAGTAACAAAGGAAAGAGAAATCTCCTCCAGCTTTTCCTTTCACCAAACGCTTCGATCTCACGTGATCACCAAAAACATACTCGAAAGTCGAATTTATAAATCACAAACAACTCTCTCCTTTTCATTTCCACTCCTTTTCATTCCGTTTGGATTGAAACCTTTCAACATCAGGTTTGATGAATCCAAGCCTTGGAAACTATTCCAATCACAAATCCAAACAAAACCCATATCCCAAATCCCCACCAAAAGACAAATAGACAGAGACCCAGTCCGAGATGCTGACAATCTCAGTACTAGGAAGGAGAAAGAAAGGAAGGAATTTAGAGGAGAGAGAGAGGTGAGAAGAGAAAGGAAGAAGGAAATACAAGGGAATGAGGGAAGATGGAGAAGGGTTGAGACAAAAACCAACATGGGTTATGAATTTCCACAGGGATTTGATGGCTGGTGCATTGATGGGTGGGGTTGTGCACACAATCGTCGCACCAATCGAGCGAGCGAAGCTTCTGTTGCAGACCCAAGAGAGCAATCTGGCCATCGGACGTGGAAACCGTCGATTCAAAGGGATGCTTGATTGCCTTGTGAGGATCGTGAGAGAAGAGGGCATTCTCTCGCTGTGGAGAGGGAATGGAATTAGCGTTCTTCGGTACTATCCCTCTGTCGCTCTCAATTTCTCTCTAAAGGTATGAAACCCACCTCACCCATTTCTTCCATTTGTTGCATTTGTTTATTGTTTCCTCCTGTTTTGTAGATTGGGTGATTGTGTTAGAATCGTGAAACCCAATACCCGTTTTTTGTGTTCTTATCAAGAAGAGCGAAGTGTGGATTCTGGGTGTAATTGGGTTTCATCATTGAAATGAAATGTTGAATCTATTGATTGAATGAAACCCAGTTTGCCCGTGTGTCTTCGGTTTTTGTTTGGGGTTGTTTGATTGTTTTCTCCTCATTTAAAGATTGGCAGGTTGTGTTACAATCAACATAGTGAATATGCTTTTACCGAAAATAAAAAAAGTGAATATCTATTTTCTGTGTTTTTATTTAGAAGAGTGAATTATGAATTATGGTGTAATTGGGTTTCATCATTGAAAGGAAATGCTGTGGAGTGTTTAACCTTTTTTTTTATAGAATGAAACCTAGTTCTCCCGTGTGTCCTGTTTCATGGGGTTGTTTGATTGTTTTATCCTCATTTAAAGATTGGTTGATTGTATTACAGTCACGAAAGTGAATACCCGTATTTTTTTTTTTTTTTTAGTCAGGAAGAGTCAATTTGTGAATTATGGGTGTAATGAGGACTTATCGTTGAAAAGAAATGCTCTGAAATGAATTATTTTGTCTTAGGGCGTGTTATATCTTCATCTGTCATGAACTTTTTATGCCTATACGGATCCTATAATGTGTGAAGGTGGTGTTATGATAGCACCCAAAGCGAAAATCATGCGTCTAGATGTCCATGTGTGTGTTGCAAGTTGCAACTGGTTGTGGCTATTTGTCTATCAGGATTTGTCCTTTTAGATGCATTTCTGTGATCAAAATGGTCAAAAGTTTATATTCTGTATAATGAAACAAGGGATGCAAAGCTGCTGAAGGAATTTGGCAAGATGCAATTGTTTTGTGATTTGTGTGATGCTATGAAATTGAAGGATGTCAGCAAGACTTAGTAGCGGGAGTGGAATTGGTATTGATGCTATGTTTGAAAGAAAATGTTGACTCATGCTCAATGAGATAACCCCTTGCCCTAACAAGTTGACTCTTTAGATACACAATCAAACACTTGATACTTTAGGCTTGGTGCTAGGATTGAAATAAAAATAAGAAAGTGACTATGAATCTGATGACATGTTGAGGTGATTGTTTACCAATCAATTTGGAGTTTCTGATTCCTAGGTGCAAGTCTTATAAGTTTTTTTTTAAATGATGAGTGTTATGATGGTTTGCCCATGCCGTTTTCAATAACTTCTTATCTTGCCAGTTGATTATTTAAGAAGGCTCCAAAGTATTTAGGGTTATGCAGAGAGTCACTTAGTATATCCATGGAGATTCAATCTCTTTGCTAACTGAATGAAATGGTGCTTGATGTTCCTTTTTATTATGTTCTTTAGAGAAGCCAATTTTGAGGAAGAGGGGCATGATAAGGGAGGCATCACAGGTCATGTTACTTTGTTGTGGAGGAGATACTAGATAATTACAGGATTGATATGCAATTTTCTCTATTGCAATGATGGATTGAATGAATCGTTTTTATGCTTTTTAATTTTTGAAAATTTTATATATCTCGCGTATGTAATAATAGTGCCTTTGTTTCTGGAAAGAAAAGTTTGGATGGTATTAGGTGGCAAAGTGCTTGAGGGAATTATTCTATGATGGATTTTGGTTACTAGGCAAGGACGAGAAACTTCCAAAGGCACTTCCTTTTTATCGGTTGTCCTTCAAGTTGGAGTCTCCTTTTTTGTGTTTGCTCATTGTTAAAACACGGAACATGTGATTTATGATGCCATCCTTACATAGCAGTAGCAGTAAAGTTCAAATATTATTTGTTGCTGATGAAATTTAGAAATCCTCCTTTTTCTAAATTGAAAATTAGTCAAATAAGAAGACATTGGTTAAATTATTCCAAAGCATTTTGTTTGTGGAAAAGGATGATGCAGCTAAAGAATTTTTATATAAAATGCTCCTAGCACAACAACCATGTGTAACAATTGACCAATTCAATTCTCAATTCAAGTCACAGGAGGATTTGAACCCATCTGTAGGGCTTTTAAAATTATTTATTCAATGGAGTGATGATAGAGTTTGGGATCAGTAATGATGGCCTTTATACGTCATGCATACATGGCATTTGAAGAATTAATATGGGCCAACTATGGGTATGGAAATTTATGGTAACTAAGGTCATATCTATGATGAACCTAGATGTGCAAGGACAAGATGCAGTATCTTTTACAATGAGAAAGACATCAACCTCTGTCCACAAGTGCTTTAGGTGGATCCTAAAGTGGGTGATGGTGTTCTAGTGGTTTATCGTGATGACATGATGGAAGAAATTGTATCGAGCAGTTGAAGCAATCTGAAAATAGGCGAGAATATCCATAGACAACTACAATCAAAATGAAAACGCAGTTAAGTCTAATTAGCACAATAACCCGTGCTCAGCATGGGTATGTCTGCAATATGATGTTCATAGAAACAAATTTGGAAAAGATTAAAAAATTGTGCCAAATTAAAAACAAAATTGGATCACAATTGAGTGTTGTTGCTTCATGCACGGAGACCTTAGAGAAATACATCTATAAAGCTTATATGTCTCACTTTTCCATTAAAAAAAAAAAAAAAACAAGTAGGAAAAAAACCAAAAAAAAAAAACATGCAAGCACATAAATAGACATTTATAAGACAAAAAATGGACCAATAGTACTAAATGCTTCATGTTGTTGTTGTTATTATTATTATTATCCATTAGTAAACTTAGTTGTTCAAACTTCAAACACAAATAAGTCTACAAGATGAGTAGATTATTGAAGGGAGAAAACGGCGACTACTGGGGATCTTCTTAAAATAAATAAATAAATAATCAAACATTTGAACTTCTTAAAGGCTTAGTTATCTACTTCGAGCAATGTAGCTTTATAGAGTCATATTCTTATCTTTTGCAACATCAAGTTTGTATTATGCACAGTATGCCTATCATCGTCATCTACTCATTGTCGTCGTCGTCATCATCATCATCATCAAAGCCTTGTTCCGGCTATGTCGGGATCAACTACATGAACTCCGTTTCTCCATTATAGTCTATCTTGGGCCAAATCCTCGAATAGGTTATACATTTTCAGATCTATCCTTACTACTTTCATTTGTGTTCTTTTTAACCTAAACCTTTTCTTTGAGGGTCCATTACCCTGCATTGAAAAACTTCTCCTCCTCGGTGCCATTGTTGGCCTGCGTTGGACATGTCCAAATCATCTTAACATAGTTTTACCACACATCCATCTCAACATTCTCATTTCCATTACGCTCATTTTTTATTTTTATTTTTGTCGGTAACAAAAGACGATTTTTTATTAAAAGGGAACGATATTGCAATGCCAAACCAGGAAAAAAAAAGGGACAAGGGTATAAGAGATTATACCCACCGAAACCAAACAAACAACAAAAAGCACAAAACATAGACCACCCATGGAGAAATTCCATTTGCCCCTTGTTTAGCTAAGCCATCCGCCAAAGAATTTACCGATCTAAGTACATAACAAAACAACTCATCTAGACGGGAAGATAACTCCTTGATTTCATTAAAAATGAAACCGAAATCCTATGATGCACAGATACTTCGAAATGGGTAACGTATTGTGTTGTATTGTATCCGATACTTCACTTTTTATGTGTAAAATCCTTGTCCTTTCCGTGTCTATGGCTTATCCTAGCCGAATCCATACCGTATATGGGCATCATAGCTGGAATCTCCATGTCCTAGAGTCAAAGTGAGTAGCCCATGACACCGCATTAGCTGGGTTACTTTCTACAATTAACTTAGCTTGAAAGGAACTCAAGAGTAACCAAATAGCTTCCAGAATTGTCATTGCCTCTGCCTCATTGGACTCCTTAACTTTTTTGCATTCTTGGAAAGCCAATGCAAAATCTCACCCTTGGAGTTGCAAAGTACACCTCCAGTACTAGGTGGGCCCAGCTTACCCCTAGAAGCTCCATCCACATTAAACTTCAACGCTCCGACCGACAAATGGGTCCAAGAGATCACTCTCTTCTTCTTCTTCCTCTCACAAGACATACAAGCTTCCCAATCAGATATAAAAGTTGGACAAATTGAAATTCTCAAACTCCTTTCTAACTAGCAACCATCTCGTCACCCTTACATAGATATCCAAATAACCTTAGCAACTGAAGATGAAGAACCTCTAAAGGTCCTATCATTCCTTTCCTTCCATATAATCCGAAGGATAGCAAAAAGAATAGTCCTCCACATAATAAGCTCACAACCATGAAATAGTCTTCATCTCCAGTACTCAGCTAGCTCTACGATAGCACTTGGGAGACACTGTGACCTACCACAACTCCTAAGGAATGGTGCCCGATCTCGGAAGCAAACTCACTATGCAAAAAGAAAACAATAAAAGTTCATGAACAGACACCTGAGGTTTTCTACACGTCACACAAATATCGGAATTATTCTCTAACGTCAACCCCCTTCTCCGCAGGTTATCGGCTGTAGACACCTTCCTTGCAACGACCAACCAGCAAAAACCTCCACTCTTGAGGTGGCCCCTCTAAAGCTGAATAGAATGCTTAGCCGAAAACCTCCCCAAGGAGAGGGTTTCCAAATCTAGGCATCCTTGGCTTCCCTCCAAAGATATATGTTAGAAACTAGACATAACAACTCCCCATATTGGGTACTCTCAGCTGACGAAGGGTTCTCTTAAAAGACACTACCCGATAAACACTGATACCCCTCACCTCATAGCATTCACTAACTGATGACTTTTTATTGGATACCACCCTAAACACCAACGGAAAAGTGACATACAAAGGGCCCAATCATCCCACCAAAACCCGACTCCCCTACCTACACATTTTTTTTACCTGTGTTGTTTCCTAATTGGCTGACATTCTACTCCATAGATCATAGCTGGTCTAATTTTTCTTGTGTGTGTGTTTTTTTTTTTTTTTCTTTAATCTTGTTGGTATAGACCAATCACAAAGCACCTCAAAAGCAAATCTCCACTTCAACCATCCAGCTCCTATCCTATGTTTGACATCCTCACCAATCTCACCATCCTTATTGAGTGCAGAGCCAAGGTATCGAAACTTGGAAGGACTCTCTTTATGGTATCTCTTGATCTTCAATTCTCATAGGAATTGTATCTCTATATATATCCCCACTGAAGTTGCAATTCATATATTTCATTTATGCATAGTATGCATACATGCACATATACATAGGGCACGTGCCTAGGAGTTTCCCTCCAAGTGGAGTTTATATGGATGCATGATGATCAAAGGGATGGAAAGGTTTGGACATAGATGAGGGAAATATGAAATATCAGGTTGATCAAATGATCCAATCCCTTAGTTTTAAGTCCTCAAAGTTCAATGGCTATACTTTTTTTTTTTTTTTTGACAATCTAGCGTGAATAATGTCTAGAATTGTGTAAAATTTGGTTATGTGCCAATTCAAGGGGGTTAGTGTGTGTGAAGGATTGGTTTGATTAATGGTGGGCCCCAAGTATGAAAATTCATAAAGGGGCATTGGAAAAGTGGATTAACTCATAAAGGTGCAATGGACAACATTGGCATGGACAAACAACCGAAAAATGTTTGTAACATAAAATTTACATTATTTACAATAATAATATATGGATTTTATGAAAAAACTAAGTTTAAATTGTTAAAAAAAGAGGCAGTTAGGAAATTTTAGAAACCATCTACAAAGTGCTTCGTACATGATGTCAGTTTTTTTCTTGACGAAAATTCACTTGGTCGTGATATCACGAGTGCAGTTGTGATAACATGAGCTATGTCACCTTTCTTTGGAAACCTGCAACTCCCTTTCTACATTGGCTTACGTAGCGGGCAATACATAGCGGTTGCCGTGTAGCGGTGTGAATTTTTTAAGTGTTAAAATTTTTTTAATCTTATGTAGCAACCAATTTTGTGTTTTTTTTTTAGTGACTTGGAACCATATAAGGGTAGAGACAACCATAGGAAAGGCTATTGAGGTGGAGAAATAGGAAAAACAGTTTAAAACTGCTTGCCTCTATTAGTTTTAGATTGTAGCGCAGCTATTTTCAAAATTGCGTAGTGGCCTTAAACCGCCGACTGATAATGCGGCCACTACATAGCTATTTTGAACCATGGTCAAAAGGGCCAAGTTTCTGGCTTGTTTTAATGACAGAATCCCAGCAGGTTGAATACGATCAGATACAAGTGCCTGCAGGGTTTTCATTGGAATAGTGTTTCTGCTCAAGCCCTTGTGAAAATCAAGCTTGATCGTATTATTCCTCAGTTGTGCTTGCCAAAGGCTCACAGTGGTTGGGTGGTCCATGGAAACTTTTGGTATCAACTACTCACTCCAGCAAGGCAACAACCTTGAGCAAATTCTTAATGGGAGAAACCGCAAAGCCACTGAACTCTTTGAGCATGTTACACAACTGCTCACACAATTAAAATCCTAACACCGATGATGACTTGCTTCAAAAAGTCCTGTGCCCCTGTTGAAGAGACCATACAACTCAACTGCTGTAATTAGATTTTACTCCTTTAACAATGATAGCCTATCTCAAAGACTCCAACTGCTTATCAAACATTTGGAAACCCAAGAGAATTCAAATAAAGGAAAAAAATCAACGGAGACTTCTCTCTGTTGAGCCTTACCTACATCGAACCAGTTGCTCATTGATTTGGAACTGAACCCATTCAACTTGGCTTGGCTTGGCTCTGTTTCTCACAAGCCATAATTACATCTGATTGGAAATGGATACCTGAAATGGAAGATGGAAGCAATTACTGGTACGCTACTTCTTTGCCATATGGCAGTAGTACTCAAAGGAAGACGGTACGCAGGGAGTAGCTTCAGGTCTAAGAAGGGGAGTTGTAAGGTTTTAAAGAAAGGTGAGATCACAATATTGCGTCCACAGTTGCAATATTGCAACTCAGCATTTTCGTAAAAAAAAAAAAAAAAAAATTTGACATCCAGTACAAAGCACTTTGCTGATGATTTTTAAAATTTCTTAACTGCCCCGCATTTAAGAGTTTAAACTTAATTTTTCGCAAAAAGATATGAATTTATGCATCTAAATTTGAGTTGATGGATAAGAACTATATACAGTAGAACCTAATGATAAGTTGTTTTATATATTATGCTCTGATTAGGATTTAGGATGGGTGTGGATTTATATATTGTGCCTTGAGTTAGATTTGAGGCGAGTTTGGGTTTTGGCCACCTCACTTCATTTATTAGTGCTGTAGATATTGATCGGTATGGATTTATATATTGTGACCTATGATGCATGGATACTTCAAAATGGGTAATGTTTCACGTCATTTCATATCCGACACTTCACTTTTTATGTATAAAATATTTGTCCTTGCCGTGTCCATGGCGTGTCCCAGCTGTATCTGGGCATCATAGATTGTGATTCTAGTCGGTTTGTATTTTGGCCACCTCACCCTTGTTTGTAACTACTTTAGACGCTTCCTTACAGATTTTGATACACAAATCTTATCTGGTGTAGTAATTGATTTGGGTTTTGAGTGGGATCAGGTTTTGGCCATTTCACCTTGCTTTATTTATAACTACTTAAGATTTTCGTAGGAATTTTGGTATAAAAATACATTAGAGACTTTGAAAATTGAAAAGTTGTGACTTAATGTTATAAAAAAAAAAATTGACTTCAAATCTTTCCCCACTTTTGTTTTAATACTCCTCAATGATATGGGCTTCATTAAAAGTAAAAATTGATCGTAGATGGTCAAGATTGAATGCAAAACCTTCCGCTATAATATGTTAATTGAAGTAGCAAGTTAATTCAAGCATCCAATGACATCATTGGCCACAATGTTTCATTGAAAAAAAGATTTGTGGCTGAAGCATCTTCTCAGACCATTAGATTTGGTAATGGTTATTTTGAGCATTTGACTAGTACATTGAATATTTATCTGTTTCACCAAATTTAAGCATTCGAGAATATTCTATTATTATCACTAATAATAGTTCAGTATACCTTCTCACATCTGCATGTGCTGTTCTTCATCATATGCCAGCCTCAAGCCCAAATAAAGGAGGGTGGTATCAAACTAGCAGTTGGCTGTAAAATCTTGGCACACTTTCTGTTAAGAGTAGTTTTTATATTCTTTATGAGTATAAATCCTCATGTTAGAGCAGGCAACGAAGGCAACATCTTACCATATAACTTGGATATCATGTCATGCGAGCAAGGTTGCTGGCTCGTCTCCTGGAAGCAACACAGTAGTGCATGCTTAAGTATGGGCTCCCCTAGCTTTAGGGGTGGGCACATATAAAGAAGCTTGGCTATGATTTATAGTTGTCCTATCGGAATGGGCATTTTGTTAAGAAAGAGTGTTGAGTTAGTAGATATTCTAAAGAAGAGGATAAGCCTAGCGTGCTTACAGCTGACTTAGTTTGATGTAGGAAAAGGCAACAAGGACCTTTAGAAAGGGTTCAAACTTTTCTATTCTAATAAGAGTAGTTTAAAATACGACATAAGTCTGTAGTTGATAAAGATAAGGAGGAGAGAATTATAGAGGTTAAGAGAGAGCATGATAGAGTTATAATGGAGATTGTGTTAAATTGAAAAGTCCTATATGCTGTTGGGGTTATACACCCAAAGCAAGATTTAGTGGGATTGAGAGAAAGAAATAGTGGGAGATGATGGATGAGTTAGTATAGGATATTTCTGTTGAGGAAAGTATATGATTGGAGTAGACTTTAATGGTAATTGAGAGAAGAAAAGATATGGTTATGAAAGAGAGGAGGATATGGTTTTGGGCTGAAAAATGAAATGGGGAAACACTGCTGGAATGTGCTTTGGTTTTCAATATTGACATAGCTAATTAGTACTTTGAGAAGGACATTGTTGTTGTGACTTTTAAGAGGGGGTCTATAATAGGACAGAAAAGTATTATTTTTCAGTCAGATGTCGAGGATTATCTTCTAAAAAAATTGCAGATTCATCCCACTAGGTTATTGATTTTGGATATTCTCATTCAGAGTAGAATAGCCAAGTAGGAAGTGAGGAATTTCTCTATCTTTTTTTTATCTGTGAATTCTCAATAATTTGATGGTGGGATTTACAAGGAACTTTGTCGCAGCCTCGCCCAACTCAACATGATATTGTCCACTTTGGCCCACGTGTGCGCGCAAGGACTTCCTAGGCAGTCACCCATCCTGGTACTGCTCTCACCCGAGCACTCTTAACTTCGGAGTTCTTATAGGATCTGGGGCCGCATGGCTTTAAAACATGTCATGTTGAGTTAAGACGGGGTTTGATTTATAAGCCCAGGGATCTTAGGCAGCCATATCCGATGTAGGACTTATGGAGACTCCCCATGGTTAAGGGTGCCGCTCGGACCAGTTCTCACACTCAACTCAACCGTAATAAGAGCCTTAACTTAGGAGTTCTTATTGGATTCGGGGCTGCACGACTTTAAAACGTATCATGTTGGACGGAGTTTCACTTATAAGCACATGGATCTTGGGCGGCCATATTCGATGTGGGGCTTGCGGAGACTCTCCGTTGGAAGCTTGTGGTTGACACGCTACGCCCCATGGTTAAAGGTGCCGCCCGGACCGAGTTCTTACAGATTTTACAGCATTCAAAAACTAAGTATTGGAGTAAAGCTATTGGAATTAGCCTATGAATTGCAATGTAGTTCAAAATGTATTAGTTTACAAAAAGACGTACTTGGTGAGTCCAAGGGGAAGAAGATTAATGAAACTTGGTGGTGGAATGCATAAATACAAAGGGTGATTCACAATATTTATAAAATGGCAAAACACAAAAAGTATGAAAGACGTCAAAAAAAAAAAAAAAAATGTATGAAAGACTTGGCAATGTGTGAATTAATTAAAAGAATGGCAGAGAAAGTTGTGAGGCCTAGTATGAAGCTTTGGCGATTGTTGGTATATTCAATTTGGGAACGAAGGATGGGGATAAGGACATTTATAAGCTCGCCATGATTAGAAGAAGGAAAAAGTAAAGACTTTTATTGTGTCGTCATCATGGTCATCATCAAAGCCTCGTCCCAACTATGTTGGGGTCGGCTACATGAATTATGTTTCTCCATTCCGATCATGTAAGCTACATTGAAGATAAAAACAAAAAGGTTTTGGTAAAAGAAGAGGAGGTAAACTGATGTATTAGTGGCAGAGGCACCTCAGTGTCATGGTATAGTAACCAAAGATTGATCCAGGGTCCTCATGTTGGAAGTCTCGCTCCCTAGCTAGTGTGAGGGAGTGGAAATGTATGAAGAACGCAAGTGAGGTAAATTGTGAATCAAGGAATGTTCAATTTCTTGAACAGAAGTGAAACTGACCTGCCTGAGTAGAAAAGGTAAATAAATAAAGCATTTGGACTGGATGGTATAGCTATAGCAACATGAATTTGATTGGGTGAAACTTAGGTTGAGTCAAATTGTTCGACAAAATTTTGAATAAAATAATAGTGCCTGATATGGGTGAAAAAACAATGTGATTCCTTTCTACAAGTACAAAGGAGATGATCAAAATTGTCCAAACTACCTTTTTTTTTTTGCCATACAATGGAACTAAGGGAGAGTAACTGCACAATATCACTGTAAAAAAACGGAAAAAAAATGGCAATAGCAGTTTCTACCAATTAAGCTACTATCCTTAGATGTAAACTTCTCTCCTCTTCAACCTTCTTATTAGTTGTCTTAATAGGAAAAGGGCTTTTGCATTACATCTACTTGACATAACCCAAATTGGTTTTACTCACACATGTGCGTGTTTGTGGCTTCTATAGTACATCTACTTGGCATTACCCAAATTGGTTTCGCTCTCTCTCTCTCTCTCACACGCGCGCGCTCTCTCCATTGTTCATATAGACTGAAGTGAGGTTTTTTCTAAAAATAAAGTGGTCACTTGTGACTGTAATGGACAGTGCATGGAAATATATATAGGAGTTGTGCTCACCTATGGACTCTGTGCACACTCATTTGTGGGGACAACCTAGGGCCACCCCAATATAGGAAAGGTGGGGGATCGAAAGATCTAGATGGGGACCTACATGTGTGGAAAATCAACTCGGTTAGATCATCCTATTCCTAACCCCTTGATCCATGGCTGTCAAGTTTAATGGTTTTAGAAGGCATCAGTTTTTTATGATATCAATTTAACTATGAGTAATATTTGGACGAGTGTCAAATTTGGGCTTTTACCAAAAGAGGGGAAGGTAGGGATTGTGAGGGGGTTAGGTTGATGATAGGGGTCCCACATGCTAGAAAAAGGGGATGACATGGAGTCTCCCATGTGGGGGGCACCTTGGCCCCACTATCATCCATCCAACCACTCCCACACCACTAACCGCCCCCTTGAATGTCATAAGCCCCCAGGTCTTTTACATTGATCCGAATGGGGACTGATTGTTGAATTGAAAGAAAAAAAAAAAATTTTTGATGCCTTCTAAATCCGTTGAACTTGAGGGTCGTAGATCGAGGAGCTAGGATGATCGAATAGACCTGAAAATTTTCACTTTGGTAGGATCTGTTTGTATTTTTTATCCCGCAAAATCGTGGCACTAAAGGGTAGCCCACGCGTAGTTCAGTGTGACATGTCCGTAGAGGAGTTCGAGCCTATATATTTATATTGAGAGAAAGAGAGAGAGAGTTGGTCTTGTGAGGACGGTCCTCACGGTCTTACGGTGAGGACCACTAAGTGGGGCCTATTTTGGGACCTCGTCGATCATGAGACAGAGGGAGATCGAAAGATCCAAGTGGGACCAACCTAGATATCAAATCTGAAGTCAATTTAATGCCTCTAACCCCTTCATCCGTGGTCCACAAGTTTAACAGCTTTATATTGAACAACAAAAACTGACCCTCGATCTGTGCAAATTCATGGTGGTCTATATCAATGTTTGTGCCATAGGAAACATGCATTGTTAGGTAGGAAACGGTATCTCAGCACCCATGAGTCAGAAGTTAGAGCCAAACAACCATATGAATGCCATAGGAATTACGGAAGTCAAAGACGAAATTCGAGTAAAAGACGCAACACCCTTCAGCAGTTGCAGGTCCGATCTCAATAAGTTGGGAGAGCGGGTGAGATCTGCTACACCCCTTGAATGTTCCACTGAAACCCAAAACCATTTAAATGAAAAAAAGGAAACGGAGAGAAAATACCTTTTGGAGTTGCATATTTGATCTCAAAAGGGGCAAAGGGTCGGAACTCATTCGGATCTCTGTCGTCGCCGGAGAAGAAGGGCAAGTTACCCGGTGGAACCTCGTACCCGGATATCTGTCGTCGACGAAGATGAAATCGTCGTCATATTTGGGCGGGATACGGGCTGAAGAATGCTACCATCGATCAAGATCCGGGCTGAAGAAGAAACCCTTTGATCAAGATCCGGGCTGAAGGAGAAACCCTTGGGTTTGTTTTCTCTCTTTTTTTGCAAAAACAAGTGGGAGTGGAAAAAGGGTCTGGCAGGATAATTTTCTTTTTTTTTCTTTTAAGACCCAACCCACGTGATGTCTCACATGTTACACACACGTGAAGAGCGGATCCTCTCCTCAGTGTGAGCTGAGGAGAGGAATCCCTATATACATACATATATATATGGGGTTCCCTCTCCTGTGCTCATGCTGATGTTATTGTCCGCTCAAATTCAGTCCCCTTTTTTTGAAAAAAAAAAAAAGAATGGACAACGATGAAATGAAAAGTAAGTAAAGCTAAGGAACGAAAGTTCACTCCCAAAAACCTCCATTCCAGCATCTGGGTAGAAAGATAAAGAGCAAAATAAGGAGAGGGAAAGAGAAGAAGCAAAGAGAAAATGAAAAGGACTTTGTGGCCCTGTTTGGTTACAAGCATTTTTTATAGGATTTCCGGTGGTCTGGGATTTCTGGGAAATTCTGTTAGAAATCCTTTGTTTAATAGGAGATTGGCCTGGATATCATGTATCCAAGAATTCAAAAGCTGTAAAATGTGAGATTTTGGAATACAAAGAGTGGTACAAGCATTTGGCATTCGCATTCAGCGTTAACTTGATAAAAATCACTTCAACAACTTACATACAAAAAGATGCAAAATCAGTTCAGTAGCTTTTGTAACCTTCTCTTTCTACCAGGTATTTTCACCAACAACATAGCCTTAACCCATCCATCTAGGTCGCTGGTATTAGGCTGTTTTCACCATAGACATAAATCTTTCTTTTGTGCACTATGAGTTTTAGAATTCATACTCCTAAAACCCTGTTTTGGAATCAATAACCCTAAAACCCTCAATTTCAACTCCAAAACACCCAAATATGTGATTTCTAATCCATAAAACCCAAAATTGCTGATTTTAGACCCATGACCTGAAATCTATAGAACCCCAAAACAATACTCCTAAATCTTCAGAGAGAGAGAGAGAGAGAGCATGATAGAAGGAGGGAAAAAAGATAGGGCTCCAGAACCATGACAGGGAGAGAGATGTCCGAGGGCCAACTTGTCTTCTTCCTCCTCCTCCCTTTCTTCTATCTCTTTGCGAAAGTGGGGCAGTCTTTTGGGAGGAACGGATGAAAGGAATGAAAAGTTTCCTTTCGTTTTGTTGTCTAGATTTTTTCTTTTTTGTATTTCCAGAATACATGTGCTGGCCGTTGGATGTGGAGAGAGATACGACGGCTATAGTTTCGTGTGTGGACGATATGGAATGCGTGAGAGAGAGAGAGAGACGATAGTCATCCATTGCACAACTCACGCACTAGATTACTGTGCACACCTAAATGTGGGGCCCTACCTGGGACTAGGACTTAGGGGATCGAAAGATCTCCCTGGGCCCCTCCTCTTTGCAAAAAATAACCCCAACTGACTATCCCATCATCCTCATCTGGGGCCTACAAGTTTAACGGTATACAGTTCATTTGGATTGGTGTCCAATCCATCCAACGGTCCAGTCCATTCGGATGGAGGCAAACCTAGGGAAATTCGGGAGAAGGGGGGGTGTTTTGAATGGACCATCAGGTGGGCCCCACTATGGGTGTGCACTTTGCACGCGGTGTGCATAGGATAATTTGTGTGTGTGTGAGCTATGTAGGTTGATGAGTCAGATGACCCACTAAGGGCAAGGGGTAAGCCAAAGAGGACGTGGATGGAGGTAATAAAAATAGATATGAAGAAGTGCAACTTCTATGAGGATTTGGCTCAAGATAGATTGGAATGGAGAAATAGAATTAATGTATCTGACCCCAACATAGTTGGAACAAGGCTTTGATGACAATGAACTAGATGGTGGGATGGGTGCAACAAGCCCTATGGCCCACTAGGGCCATGACAATCATGGAGCTCGGGGATGGAAAGAGCGGAACGAGACCTATCAATATGCAAAATATCAAACCCAATAGATCATCCTAAACCTTTGATCTATGTCCTTAGATTTGAAAGTTTTTGGACATCTCTTTTGGATTTCAATCCAGCTGTGACTAACGGTTGGATGAATGTTTGGGCTTGTGCCGGTTCTTTGTTTGGGGGGGTCGGTGTTGGGTGTGTACTCTAGGTGTGTGGGTAACTTGATCATAGGTGGGCCATCATATACCTTCATTGCACCCTAAGCCTATTCCACCAGATCATGTGCCATTTGTTTATATGTATACTTGTTTATACTATAGATAGATCTAGATATACTTGTTACTGGCACACTTGATACTATTCCTTTTTCCTTTTGTCATTCGTCGGGAAGAAAGGTGTGTTAACAAGCAGGGCCATAAAAATTCCCCAACCCAAAATTGAAGTTTTAAGAAAAGTTTTATTCAGCCAACTTCAGTTAGATGGAATATGGTCACAGCTAATGTTGTTACTAGCACTTACCAGTTATCAATCCTATTGTGGCACTGGACAGGATCTCTACCGAACTGTACTGAAGAATGGAGATAATCGTTTATTGGCGGGACCTACAGCGAACTTCGTAGCAGGGGCTGCAGCAGGTTGTACGACGCTCGTCATGATCTATCCGCTTGATATTGCCCACACACGTCTTGCAGCAGACATTGGCAAGACAGAGGTCCGCCAATTCAGGGGCATCATTCACTTCCTCAACACCGTCTACAGGAAAGATGGCATTAGGGGCATCTATAGAGGCCTTCCTGCCTCGGTGCATGGGATGATTGTTCATCGTGGTCTATACTTTGGAGGCTTTGACACTGCAAAAGAGATGATGTCAGAAGATTCTAATCCAGAGTTGCCGTTGTGGAAGCGTTGGCTAGTGGCCCAAGCAGTTACCACCTCAGCAGGCCTGTTGTCATATCCACTGGATACTGTTCGGAGACGTATGATGATGCAGTCGGGTTTAGAGCAGCCAATGTATCAGGGCACCCTGGACTGCTGGAGGAAGATATACCGGATGGAAGGGCCAGCTTCTTTCTACCGTGGAGCATGTTCCAACTTGTTTAGGAGTACAGGTGCTGCTGCGATCCTGGTTTTATATGATGAGATCAAGAAATTTATTAACTGGGGTGGATTATAGCACAGAATGTTTTGCGTTAGTTCATTTTGGAGGAAAGCTAACACATTTAGTACAGGTGCTGCCATGTTTCTGGATGACAGAAAGCTCAAACAAGGTAGATAACACAGGTTTTCCTTTTTGGGATGTGAGATGCAGGAATTGGGTTGTGACTTTTTGATGCTTTGTGGCCCATTGCTGTTTGTCACCTTTCTTTTTGCAGTTGTCAAATAAAAGGGCAAGGATTTTGTAGAAGTTGTTGTGTGAAGTCGCTTCCCTTGCTTTCATATTTTGTTGTTTAATTCTTTTCATTGTTCTGTACCAAAAAAGGGTACTGAAAGATAGTAAACAAGAAACGCACGGTTGGAGATGATGTGATATTGACTCAAAACTATAATCATGAAATGATGATGGTATAAAGAGGTGGAGGTGCGCAAAAAAGTTTTTAGTTTTGCATTTTTGGTTGGTAAATTTTAATCTTTTTTAACTTCTCAATGAGTTGACTCCTAGGTGGCCAGGTTTCGAAGGCAAGTGGTACCTATTCAAGATGTTTGCATGGTCGATAACATCACTATCCCCATCTTTATTGCAGAAGCACACATAAAACCAATGCTATATATGGCTCCTTGATGGCCACAAATAAATGTTAGGACTGGTTCATTATTGCTTGGTGTGTAGAAAGAGTAAATATGCATTGAAGAGTCCCAAATTAGACCAGTGGTAATCTGTCCACCACAGTAACAAATAAAATGGGCTTTCCAAGTTATCTGCATCCTTTATTTTCCAAGTAGAATTAGAATTCTCTTCTTGGTTCAGTAATAACTTGGAAAGATTAGTAGACCCAGTTCATGAGTTATGGTGATGAATCATGATGAGTATTCTACCGGATATGAATTTGGATAGGATTGAGGAAAGAGAGAATAAACAAAGACCTATGATTATTTAGTTTTTTATGCATTCCATTTCTCCATTCCTATTCTACTTTCTCCACCCAGAAGAGTGGTTTCTAAAAATAAAATCAAATGATTATTTTGTACTCGGAAGTGAGTTTATTAAATTAGTGGATAGAAGCATACTTTATCCAAACCCTTTCATTTATTAATGGGGTAAAAAATGTCAGACCCAAACCCAACCTGATTAAAAAGAGTCAACCCAAACCACCAAGTTGGGTTCAGGTTGAGAAGGTGCTACAGAAAAAATTGAGTCAGTTTGGATCAGTACAGGCAAAGTTGGTGGGTTAAAAAGCAAGTATGCACACATGATATAACATGACTCTCACCCATTTACTAATGGGGTTGAAAATGTTAATCTATATAAGCCTGGGAGTAAAGTGGGTCATGCCGTACTATGGCACAGCAAAAGTCTCGTCTCTAGTGTTAGAAATGGATAGAGATGGTAAAATGGAGTCACTTGGCTAGACCAGATGAAAAGAAGAAATGTTCACATGGCAACGCCCTTGCTTAGATTAGAAGAATGATAGGTGCCTTCGAATGTAGAGAGTGAAAATAAGGATTCCCGCCAGGGGAAGAAACCTCATTCACCACTCAGAAGGCTGGCAATCTGTTTGGGTCTGTGTGAGCCAATTGGAAGTAACTTACTGTGTTTTGTCACATCCAATTATATGTAAAGCTGGGTTACATGTAATTGGATTAAGCGCATAGAATGTAGGCAATAACATCAATCCAAATAGGGCTTAGCGCAAACAATGGCCATGACTCAGGTCCCCTCCCTCGCCACCTCAAAGTAAAGAAAAATTGCAATTCATTCCCAAATTCTTTCAGCAACCAGCGGGCAAGTGAAAGTTCACAAACGTAGACTTGAATTATTATTATCTCAAAACATTCCCCCTCAGGCCCAAAAAAAAGAAAAAATGCCATTAACCGTTACATTAAGATGTGATCATTTTACCCACATCTAAGATAGACAAAGTTCCCTAAGCCCCAATTCCTGAGCAAGTATCAATGAAGGATTTTCAATGGATGCGATCTGAAAGTTCAATGTGAAGTGATTTCACACTGTAAATGTCTGTGCCTTTGATAGTCTCTTGCCTACACCAAAATGAAGCACTGCCAGGTTCAGATAACCAGACCAGGATATTAGGGACCAAGGTGAATGAGACTCGTACCATAAAAAGAGCAACTCCTTCACTTTTCTATATTGGATAATGGACGGTGTCTTCCCAATATTACATTTTTTTTTCCCATGTATATATTACGACAGTCAGATGTAATGCATTCGGTTGGTTTCTGTGTAGTTGTGGCTTCCAAAGTCAGGAAGCAATCAAACAATAACCACTTTAAGCACACCAATTCACAGTCAAAATGTATGGATAGATACACAAGAATGAAAAGTACAAATACCGAGAAAAAGAACAATGCTTTAATATGAACAAGTCATAGAGAATATAGTATTTGGTTCAAGACAACTCCTTGAAAACTAATGGACTAAGCTATACCTTACTGCCTCTATTTCTCAAACCAAACCAAAGACAAATAACACAAATATCAGAAGAGAAAAAGAATCACCAAAACTCTCTCTCTCTCTCTCTCTCTCTCTCTCTCTCTCTCTCTCTCTCTCTCTAAAATGGGTTTTGACAGCAAGGAGAGATCACCCAGAAACTTTGAAGCATCCTTCACCATTTGATACTTACATGTACTTCAAAGCAAACAGAAACCACTACTGCTGCTTGCACTCAGGAGGCCGTTCCCCCTGCTGGCCTTCCCCAACCTGAGCTCCACTTTTCTGCAGTTTCAAGAACAAACACAAGGCCAATTTTAAACATCTAAAAACACTGGCAATAAAAGGTTCATGATGTGGCTGATTAACTCAATGGATTGTTTGTCAGGGTAGGAAAGAAATAAGAATTTCAAAAAAGGAGCAAGGAATCTCACATACCTTCTGTCTTGTTGGCACCTGTTGGAATATGACACAGGTGAAAAACGAAAGTATTAGTGTCTTACCATTTCAGAAAAAATTTTAGTAAGACAGAGTCCATCAAAAACCTACAGAGCCGAACGTGTACCTTCTTCCTGCTGTTCTTGCCCTCATCTTCATCCTCGTCGTCATCATCCTCTTCCTCATCGTCCTCTTCCTCTTCCTCTTCTTCATCTTCATCCCCGTCTTCATCTTCATCATCATCCGCTCCTAAGTCTTCAAAATCCTCCCCTTGAACAGCCTCGCCCGTGAACCATGAGACAGCATGAGGAATAATTTTGTCCCTAATAGTGGACCTGCCAAACGAAGCAAAACAGTTTCACTCTATGCCTTCAACACACACATTAATTTTATGGACTATAAGATGGTAATGGAAGCCAGTTGTTAATGCAAAGAGACTTGACATTTAGTAAAATGGAAGGTTCTCAGCTTTCTACTGATTTTGAGTGAACTCCCAAAAAAAAATTCGACAAAGGACTTCTTTTAATTGCTGTTTAACAAATATATTAATCATTCTGTTTTAAAAAATGGATTCCATGACCCTACATACATTGAAGCATTTGAACCAAGAAAGGAAATAAGAAAACTTACCCAACGTCATAATCTTGCTCCATATGGTTCTGAAGCTGCTCAGCCTATTTAAAAAAGATGCAGAAGACAAATAAAATATCAGAATGAGTTGCAACTTTACTCTTTTCTTACACTTTTATGTAATCTGATGCCCATGCCCCAGACAAAGCTACCACAATCTGTAAAGGAGCACATGACGTAACTTCTTAAGTTCTAGGGCATGGACACTAATACGAGTATTGAATCCAGTACTCAGAATATACTATGATTGAATTTCTAAGGTGGTGAAATAATAAATCCAATACACTAGTGTAAATGAATTTCTATTATAAACAATCATTAAGAAGGCATCAGTTCAAATGTAATATAATATGATGCTAGCATCTTAAGCAATATACAAGTGTGTGAGTCTCAAGTTCATGGTGAGGTTGAACTTACAGTCTCTTCATCAATATCATCATCATCTTCTGGTACTTGAGGAGGATTGAAGAAATTGAAGAAACTTTCACAATCTTCAGTTTTAGTGATGGGTTTGGCATTCTTTGATCCCTTCCTTGGCTTCTTCTTCAGAAGCTTTTGTGTCAAGCACTTCCCCGGGAACCATTCAATCTCCGTCCTAAGAGAGTAACCAAGAAATCAATAATGAAAAGGAAAAAGAGGGCCTATGTGATTTAATGAATGTTAAGAGATCATAATTACCCTATTGCTTTCTCAAGAATAGGTTCATCATCATCAATCATGTGATACGTCTTCGTTAGAACAGAGTTCTTAAAATACGGGTTTGGATCAAAGAAGAAATCAAGCTTGAAGCCCTTAGGATCATCAATCCTACACCACTTGATATCTTTGAGATACTTCAGAGCCCCTTCATCTCGCTCAGAAATCTAAACACCAGAAGAAAAAAAATAACATAATTATGATCGTGATTTAATGCAAATAAACATGAAAATTTTGACATTTTGAACCCCTCACCTCGTCAGCTAGTACTTCATTGGTTTTCATTGCGGTCAGCCAGAAATCAGGCACTCCCTTCTCTAAAGGAAGGAAAAAATATAAGCTTCCAATACAAAGCTCTACAAGCAATAGAATCAAGCCTTGCCATTTGATAAAAAAATATACCTTCTGTTGATTTATCCTCTGTGGGAGTCTCCTCTGCAGCTTCATTTGTAACGCCTTCAACTTCGACAACACCATTTACTATTTTATACCTCTGTTAATTATTCAAAGGAAGCCGCTACATAAGTTTCTAAAACAAAAAATTGAAGATACAGTGTAGCACATACTGCACACAACTAGCATATCAGCATAATGCAGGATACCAATCAATAGCACAATAGAGCAGGTGAAGATAGATAACCTTCTGGGAATCGCTAATAGGAATACATTTGGGCTACTGAACCCAGACGGTTGCGATACAGCATCAACAATGATGGCACGTATAGCCAAAGACAGCACTGATGCCATGCTGATGCATGGCTCTACAAGGCAGTTTTATGAAGCAATTTCCTAAAATCATTCTACACAAAGTGGCTAAACAGCATACCTCAGTGTATAATGGTTCGTACAGCTTCTGGTACTTGGCTTCAAGTGCTGCTCTCTCCTCAAAAAATTTTGCCTCCAACTCATCGTGTTGACTCTGCAAACACAAACGATGATAAGTAATTATAATGTAGAATTTATTTAAGTCCAGAAAATGAAATATTCTGAAAGTTCAAAACATCATAAAGCCTTGATAGGCTAGATATCATAAATACTTAATCACAACTATCTAATACGGTAAGGCTAGAACTTCTTCCTTACATCATATCAAGCCAAAATTCAAGCACAATATCACCAAATTGCCATCATACATTGTCTTTCAATGTTTATAATTTATAACATTTTTGCTTTGACTGACATCTAAAACCTGGACAAGTCAAAACCCTTTCAATGATTGCTTAATACAAGTTAGAGAAGATTAATGGACAAAAAGGATTCGAATACAAAATCTTTAAAAAGCAATGTGTGTGTGAAGGACCACATCAACTATCATCTCTACTTGGGTATGCTTTGCACAAAACATGGCCTCTGCCATGTTCTGAAAATGCAATATTCTGAAAGTTCAAAACAACATAAAGCCTTGATAGGCTAGATATCATAAATACTTAATCACAACTATCTAATACGGTAAGGCTAGAACTTCTTCCTTACATCATATCAAGCCAAAATTCAAGCACAATATCACCAAATTGCCATCATACATTGTCTTTCAATGTTTATAATTTATAACATTTTTGCTTTGACTGACATCTAAAACCTGGACAAGTCAAAACCCTTTCAATGATTGCTTAATACAAGTTAGAGAAGATTAATGGACAAAAAGGATTCGAATACAAAATCTTTAAAAAGCAATGTGTGTGAAGGACCACATCAACTATCATCTCTACTTGGGTATGCTTTGAAAAACATGGCCTCTGCCATTTCAAGGAATAGGAAAAATACAAGGGAAAAAGGTAAGATTATTGGCAAGCAAGTACAATATTCAAATTGTTTATCATGCACAAAAGCACGACCACAGATGTTTAACAGGAATTTGAGTTTGAAAACATAGCTCGACTGACTTACATATCAATTCCACACAATTTTTCACCACTAGAACTACATCAAGAATGTTGATGCTTACAAAGGCCCCCCTTGAGCCAATACGCCCAACCTACCACCAAGATCTAAATGCTACCAATCATAAAATAAAATAAAAACAAACTATATGCGCTGCCCTTTGCTTTCTAGGATCAGAGTCTTAAAGGTAGCACTGAGCTGCATCAACAACCTAACCCGGTCTGTGGTGCACAGATACGGACTCAGTATGATCGGGGACATGCCTCTGCACTCTGCAGTCAGCACTTTTGGACATTTAGGACACATTACAACTACAGCTGTCCTATTTTTTTTTTCTTTATAAAATTTGTGATTTAATGAAATTATCATTGTTTACATTCCTTTCTGACATTTTTTATGTTGAAAAGTAATAAAACTAAAAGAACTATATGAAATAATGGACTTGGTAACTTGAACCCTAGAAATATCAGTGAAGTATCAAGTACTGATATGAGTGTCGTATCAACCAACATGGATATATGAGGCATGAACAAGTATCCAGGTATAATAGAACCACATCTCTTATTTGTTTTTTTTTTTTTTTTTTGGTGTAAAACCGACCAGGTCATAGAATTCCGAACACATCAAGGTCAGCATCTTCCAAAATGTCTAGAAGAACATGCGAAACTTACACTTCCTGTAGTCCAATCCTCTACCGGCTCAAAAAACCTCTTATCTGTACCCATATTCTTCATTCCCCTTTCTAGTAATGAGCTTTCAACTCTGCTACCAAATCAAATTCTACAATGTTGATACCCCAACTTACCTTTTCTTCCCTGGAATATACCCCTCCCGCAACTTCTCCCTACCTTCTAGCCTACAGCATCTTCTACGATCAACGTCTGTTTTGATCTCTCCTTGCAGATTCCTTGCATTAAAAGCACTGCATGCTTCATTCAGCTTCTTTTAGCCTTTTTTTCCCTCTTTGACACAGCTTTCTTCTTCTTTCAACTTGTGCTTAAATTACAATTAATTCTATACAAGTGGCATGATTCTCTTCCTCCAACAAATGCACCGCCTCCTTTCATACATTTAATAGATCTTCTAAGGGTAGCTGCCTTCACAAATATCTATGACTAGGTCACCCTCTCGACATGATAAAATAACAGCTTGAATTCCCATCTAAGTCGCTGGTGAAAATGTCAATCAAGCCTCATGTGAGGGTACTCGATCCAGCTCAGCCATCAAAAAGCCTGCAAAATGAGAAAGAAGGGAGCGGGAGGGGGGTTTCTCTTAAAGAGCCCGAGGGTAGAGTTGGACAAAATTCATATAGGCCTGCCAATTTAAAGGCCAGGATAGAACAATACCCCTCATAATATATATTTAATTATTACTAAAATACATATTTTCAACACCTTTTACACATGATTCTTTTTACTAAGTTTGTTTTAATTAATGTGTAAATAAGTAAGTGTATGAAATTAATTTTAGCAATTATAATAACTAATCATATTTATGGATAATTTTTCATCTACATGCGTGTTCAATTCCATGCAAAAAGACAGGCCGATTTGACAATGAATTCATATGTATTCACATTCCATGCAAACAAACTGACCCATTTAAGTCAATTACTTCTCATGTATTCCAATTCCATGCCTACAAAAAAGCCCATTTGACAATGAATTATGCATTCCAATTTCATGCAAACAAACAGGCCCATTTGAATCACTTACTTCCTGTGTTTTCCACTGTCATGCGAACAAAAGGCCCATTCAACAATGACTTCTAATGTTTTCCAATTCCATGAAAACAAACAGGCCCAATTGAACCACCTCTAATGTTTTCCAATTCCATGCAAACAAACAGGCCCATTTTCCATACAAACAAACAAACCCATTTAAATGAATTACTTCATATGTATGACAATTCCAAGCAAACAAACAAACCCATTTGAATCAAACACTTCCTATATATCCCAATTCCTAGCTGTGAATCTACATTTTTCTACACTGCTTTATTATTTTTACCTAATAAATATTCTCTACTCTACCACCAGCCAACCAACTAAAAAAATTGTTAACTCTGCCACGTTGCTTATTGTGTTTCATTGTTGGTCCTATGCCCAAGTAAAGGATGAGGGTTAATGTCTTGTTGACGCCCAATGACTAATGGCGGTGACAAGAATAAATAAATAAATAAAATTTTAAAAATCGATTTTCCTCTCTTCAAACCATAGGCCCTGCACTGGCCGACAAGGGTAGGGCAAGGGCATAGGTAATGCAGGCACCCCGAGGGCTTTAGCCCGCCCAAGCCCCAGCCTGCATATGTTGAGGGTAAGGTAAGGATAGGGCCTGGCCCAACCCTTTGACAGCCCTAGTCACCTGCTGACTGACCTGCCACGAAGCTTCCCAACTTCAATTAGCAGGATGCAACTACGGATGATATCTTTTTTTCCTTTTTCTTTTTTAGAACGATGGATGGAATCTTCACATGTTCAGCACAAATGTCAGACCTTTGGAGTCATCGCTATTTGGCAACAAAGGAGTCTTCACACAGAGGGACACACTTGCTCAATTTATTCAATTGAATGAAAGAGGAAGATTAATTTTTCATTGAATGCATTAAATATAATACAGGATAAGTTGTATAGGATGAGTAATAACACCTAATTAGATCAGCTGGCTTGGAGACAATCCAACAATGACAATAGCGATGATAAGAGATTTTTTTTTGTCATTTCTTTTGATGAAAACATGATACCAACCAAACAAATTTCCACATGTCAGCACAATCATATTCTAAGTCATCAGCACAGGAATGGCAACCAGTCAACAGCATAATCAAACATCTAGTAGGCTAGTAGCACCATGCATCCATCCATCCTACACAGACATCCCAAAACACAATCCCCAAGAACCAGGTTTCAGAAACCTCACCAGAGTTTCATGCTTACAAAAGAGAACCACTTTGAATCAGTAGTTATTTCACACAAAAGCAAAAATACACTCAATGCAAAACAAAACAAACAATGGTACTTCAATGTCCTCAAAACCAGACCCTAAGGGTATGCCTGCTGAGTCTTTTCCACAGAAAATCAACATGGTTTCCAGGGGAGAATGGTCTTCTGTCATTCCCTCTGAACAATTTTCATAGATTTAATTTTATACGAGGTTAAAGGCTTAAAGCATTTTTGTAATTTCTGTGGAAAGCAGATTGATACCCAAAAGGTAGAAAACCATTTGTGTAGTCTCAAGGGGCAGAAACACATTCAACTTGAGAAAATGTTCTGCTGCACCAAAAATACAAGATGCACGTAAATAAATTCACCAGGAATCTACTTGCCCTGGAAGACATTTTTTTCACAGCATTTGCTTTCTACATCGATTTCATTTTCGGTAGGAGGAAACAAAAAATTCATTTTCAACAGTTTCTGTTCGTACCATATGGCAGGCGAAATACTTTCTGCTGCAAATTCTGTATCTAACTGCTCGTCTAAGACTAGAGAAAACAATTCTCTACCTCTTGGATCAGAATCTACTTGCCCACAAAAACTGGCAGACACATTTTTTCACCCCATTGAAAAAAAAAAAAAGAACACTGCTGAAAAATGTTAACCCAGAAAAAAAAAAGAAGCAACATTCTCCCTGGGAAACCACTTCCATTTTCTGCAAAACATACACTAGAGATACTTCCTAAAAGTAAGACCACAAATACCAACACCAACACCACTTCAAATTTCAAATATCTAACTACAAAAATCAATAAAACCCTAGAATCTCCACCAAAATGGGGCATCACAAAGACAGACCTGAATCTCCCGAAGGACCTCCACACGCTTCCTGACCTTCGGAGTGAGAGACTCCAGAACATCCGAATGCTGTCCAGAAAGATGCTGCAACTTGTTCTGCACACACCCCAAATCCAAACCAAACAACCAGCTTTAAAAAAAATCATCATCATCATCATCATCATAATCAACAACAACAACAACGACTAAAAAAAAACCCTAGATTCCGATCCCTAATAAGAAACACTGAGATTCACCTTCAGAGCATTAACAAGGCCTGCTCGATCTTCTGCGCTGAGAGCTACAAAATCAATAACAGATTTTCAGATAGACGTGCATACAAACAAACATGCATGGATCGATAGATAGAGAGAGAAAGGGAGGATTAGGGTTTTAGGGGTTTTGAACCTGCGGCAGCGGCGGGAAGAGCAGAGCCGAGTTCGGACATGTCGAAGTCGGATGGCTGCTTGTTGTTGGCCATGGAGATGGAGTGGTGTTTGAGAGGAGAAAACCCTAGAGAGGAATAGGGAGTAGAGAGAGAAAGGATGCGAGAGATGAGGGCAGTTTTTTTAGAGAGAGGAGGAGAAAGTGAGGGTTTTTGCTTTGCCCTAAATAGGGAGATAAGAGAGGATGAGTTGGGATGTTGGATCATCATTGGGCCTGAATGCAACCAACACTGTGAAAAAGAAAATCCCATGTAAGTGAAAAGATGGAGTCCACATATACTATGCCCATGGTTGGCAACTCTATTTCCAGCCTCGCTTGTTTAAAAGTCTAAAGCGGTTATAAAAATAGTAGTGTTTGGTATAACATTTTGGCCTCCATCTAGATATTTAGAGACAAATCCTCTAAAATCCAAATGCTCAAAAAGAGTAGGCAGCTCAAAAATAGAGTTTTGGCCTCTTCTTTATATTGCTCTTTTTTTTATGGCTCTTTTTTTTATGGCTCTACTTTTACTCGGAAAAAGAGTAGAGATACCAAACATGGCCTATATGTAGATGAATATCCCACACAAGTGAAATGAAATGAGTGACACATTAGGACACATGGAGTTACCAACCAATTGAGCAATCTTTTGTTGAAAAAGAAGAAAAAAAAACTGTAAATTTTATTATTCGAAATCAATATTTAATTAATCTTAAGAGATAACGCAGTTGACTTACGACCACAGTTTGCTCCCAAAAATTGATGGTTCAAAACTATATTACCACATTAGGGCCACAGGAAATTCATCTGGCTCCCCCGAGCCCATGGATTAGTCCAGCCTAAATAACTGAGACAGTCTCCGTTATAAAAAATAAAATAAAATAGACACATTTGATTGGAGGAAATGTTTAGTGTACTTGGAATAAATTTCATTTTTCAATTACTTTTATTTATTTTTATGGGGTAGTGGGAAAAAGCGGTTTTATCCTTTTTTATGGAAAATATTTTCTTTCGAGAAATACGAGCTCAATTTATTTATTTTCTTTCTTTTATAAGAAGGGGCATGAACAAATTTTGGAAAAAGTAGTGCATGAGAAAATCTGAGGGTTTGTTTTTGGGATGGTCTCAATAAATGTGTCTCCAAGTTGCCAACTCATTGCTAACTAGCATGCAATCAGTCGTGCGAAAGTTGACATAATTGGTGGTATTTTTTTTTCTATTTTTGAGAGTTAATTAAATTCATGCACCAAATCACACATCAACAACAACTATAATTGGTTGTTGGTACTATTAGTGAGAACTAAAATGGAATTTTTTTAATTGAGGTCATATTCATATACTACTACTATGAATAGCAAAACTCTTCTTTTGCTGTGCCTATTAATGATTAATGAGTGTAGTGATTTATTCAAGAATAAATGGAAAATTGATGGCGATTTAAAGTGAGAAAATATAGGGTCCATTGATGTATTCAAACAGCAACAGCAATAACAATATAGCTTCAAAGTTCAAACCACAAAAGCTGAACTAAAAACCCTCGATTCCGTATACATGGGACCCATTTTAGCAATACAGGCCACTGCTTTGATGGATACCACCATGGGACTAAGATGCCTTGGATTGGAAAATATATTTCATTTTAGCCTCGTTGCTGGAACACAACTTAACTACTGACTCGCAATGCACAGACTGAAATAAGTGTTCACCTTCTTTTAACTAATGGTTCAAGTTCTAAAAACGCGAAAAACATTAAACTAATATTGCTTTTTAGGTGCCCATGGCTTGATTCAGATTCAACATTTTGAGCAGAAAAGCACTACTGTGAAAAAAAAAAATCAATCAGAAGGGCTGAGTTTGAAATTGAAAAAAAAAATCAGATAAAATAAAATCGAAGCAACATTGAGATAATTGAATTTCAAATAGAGAATCATCCTGTTTTTTTTTTATCAGTATTGGTAATGTAGGGACTAATTAAGAATTTTTTTAGGAACCCTTTCAGCCCAATTTAGTGGTGGGGCCTAACTTCTCTGCTTCGTCGGTCATCACAAGTGAGGGTCCATATGAAGTGGACCGTACAATGTGGAGCCCATAAAGTGGTGCCACCCACAATGGGCCTTCCTATTTTGGACCACGCACTGGGAGACTGTAATGAAGACCATGGAGATATCAGCCGTCGGGCCTCTCTAAATGAGGCTATATGTGATTTAAGTAAATGCAAAGAAGGGAGAAAAAGAATAGACAAAAATGAGTTCATTGACAGTCTTTTATTGGAATAGATTTGATATGTGAATAATATAGGGTGAGGAGTGAAGGATATAAGATGGTGATGAAATTAAGGTCTTTGTTGATGGTCATTTTTTGTATGCTAGCCTTTGGTCTTCATTTTTAACTACTCAGAGGCATTATAGAGGAATTGTATATTTAAAATTTGATGCATGCACAAGTCCTTTTGTATTTAACATCGCCCAGATGCTTCAAACAACGACAAAAAAAGGGAATTTACGCGAAAAAACTTCATACTAGAGATGGCCACGGGCCGGGCCGGCACGGCCCGCCAGGGAAAACCCCTAGCACGGCACGGCCCACAATGGGGCGGGCCAGGCGTGCCTCCTTTTTTTTTTCCTGATAGAATTACAGGCGGGCCAGTTACTAGACCAACTAACTTTTGCATGCTAATATTTATTCAAACAATATTAAAACTAGTTAGATGAGGATGATAACCTAACCACGAATATTAAACTACTAGTTAGATTTGGATGAGAACCTAACCACTTTAGATGATGATGAGAAGCTAACACCTTTTTTATTTAACTTCTCACTCTTCCATTCAAACAACCTAAAATATAAAAAAATCATATCATGTCCTTTTTTTTACTCATTTTTCAGCCAAATTGAAAGGCCATGGTTAAGGATATTTCAATTGAGATGGCAAACTCAATTTCTATTTTTTTGGCTTAATTATCATACTTAAAACGAGAACTTAGCACGGTTAAATATTTCTACCTTTATCAACAATCATTTCAAGTCTTCCAAATGACCCACCATGAAACCACAACCTTGGACTTCATTTTATTTAAATTTGCAACAATTTCTTTATTTTTTAGTTATGGGTTTTTAGTCTTAGTCAACAATTCTCATTATCTTTATCATGGTTACATATTTTTTACTTCTTTTTCCTAGTTTTCATATCAATGTAAATATATGGCTTCATGTGATGTGATCGAGAGTGGAGTTATAGATACATGTAACGAGATTATATTGAACATAAATGACTGAATTATGAACATATTCCTGTATTTAATTGTGAGCTTTCCAACCTATAAAGAATCTCAACTTCTCAAATGCTCAGGGGTTCTTGAACATAGATGAATCCAGGTAGGGAATTTCATTTGAGATTCTCAAATATCTCTCAAGACAACAAAATTAGTGAAGGCAAGGGGGTAAATTTAGTAAAGGTAAGTGTGTCACGCCAAAACATTTCCTTTATTACTTCTCCCCAAAAACACATTGCCCCTCATTATTAGTGTGACAAAATTATACTAAAGTCCTACCTTACCAAGTTATGTAAGGGGTTTTTTATTAGAAAATGCTTAGGGTTGTTGGTTGGCTGGGAATTAGATTTTTATAAATTAAAAAAAATATTAAAAAATAGTTTTTTCGGGCCAGACGGGCCGTGCCTGGCGGGCCGCAGGGGCTAGCCCGTTTGCCTGGCGGGCCGTGCCAAATGGGCCAGCGGGCCAGCAAAGCTCGGCCCAGCACGGCCCGCGTCATGGGCCATGCCGTGCCACGGCCCGTTGACTGGCGGGCCGGGCCGGCACGGCCCAGTTGACATCTCTAGATGAGCGTTGCAAAAAAAAAAGTCCCACTAAACTTTTGCGAACATAAAAGGTCCTCCGTTTTTTTTTTTTTTTTTTTTTTTTTTTTTTTTTTTTTTTTTTTTTTTTTGCTATGGTCAATATCCACCATAAGTCATGTTTCAGCAAAAATGTCGGCTTTAGTTGGGGTGAATCATGTCTGACAGGTTTGGTCGATATTGTATTGACCGTCACCTCTAAGTGGCGGCTATGGTCATTATCGACCATAAGTCGAGTTTCAGCAAAATGCAAAATTCAGTTGAGGTGAATCTCAACTGACAAGTTGATCAATATCGACCATCACCTCTAAGTGTCTATGGTTGATATCGACTATAAGTCATGTTCAACAAAAATGCCAGCTTCGGTTGAGGTAAATCCTGACTGATGGGTTAGTAGGGCTGCACAACCGGAAAACCGGTTGTGCAAGTGGTCCTGTCCAAAACAGTCCGGTTGGACCACTTAGTTTCATTTTTTTAATTTTTTTTCCTAAGTTTTTTTTTTCATTTTCAGCTCACATCTTAAGATAAAAATTAATAGCAAATGTCTCAAAAAATTAAGCACTATAAGTCAAAATACAAATGTCTCAAACACGCACAAACAAATACATTGACAAACTAAAAAGCTTGCAAATGTCCCAAATGAGTCTCCTCCTCAAGTCTTGCCGGTGGTTGATGTCCCAACCGGTGAAGGGCCTGGTCAAAACGCATAGTTGTAGACTTTTAGTTTAGGGTAAAAGTGTTATGTTTGTATTAAAAAAATTTAAAAAAATATATTATTTTTATTAATAAATCCGGTCCGGTCCGGTCCAGACCAGATCCCAAAAGGCCTGGACCGAACCGGACCGGATATAATCGGTTTTCCAAATCCGGTTTGATCCAGTCCGTCCGATTTTATGGTTTGGTCCAATTTTGTTTAGCCCGACGGGTTAGTGACAAACAAATTGTCAAGAAATATAGTCCACAAGCTTGATGACAAGCAATAACTTCCCATTCTATTACATTTCAGTCTTGAAAGAAACCTATCATAATAAGTAGGGAAAAAAACACTATACCTACCTGTACTTTGGTACTTTTGCAGAGTACCTCCTATATTTTGGTAATTCGGACTAAACCTACCTGTAGTTTTAGTTGACTTACAAATACAAACGGCCGTGACGGAATATAGAAAATGACGAATTTACCCTTCCCTATATAAGGTCTCTATTAGCGTGTTTTGTTGATTTTCCCATTCTCATATTGCTGTTAGGGTTTACTCTGTCTAGCGATTTTGGGCGATTTTGGCCGAACTCCCTCATCTCTCGTTAGGGTTTCCCATTCCCTCGTCCCCATCTCTCACATTCGTAGAACTCCCTCATCCCCACCTCCTACAACCCATCTCCCTTAGCCCGTCATGTCACCACACATAACCCATTTCCCATTCCCTCGACCGCGGCCGTTGCGGTTGCTGTCTTTGTGCTCCTTTTCGTTGCGGTGCTCTACCCGAAGTGTCCGGAGCTTGCGATCTGGACCCGGCGGCTCTCGATCGCCCTTGACATTGATCGAGGGCTCGAGTTCCTCCACACGATCTGCGATCCGCCGATCATCCACGGAGACATCAAGCTTAGCAACATCCTCCTCGACCGCGATTTCTCTACCAAAATCGCCGATTTCGGCCTCGCCAGGATCAAGACCGATCTGACGGTCGAGATCGATTCGCCTCCGCATGTATGAGTCTCGAATGCCCTCGCCAGGAGCAGTCGCTGGAGAGTGTCTCTAGGATCCCGGAGACTGAAGCGTCTCCGGAGACGGTGGTCACTGCTGCGTCGGCGTCGGAAGTGTTGGAGAAGACGAGTGGCTCGGAAGGGTGTTTCGACAAGCACAGCATGGACGGGAGTCCCCGAAAGGGGAAGGGGAAGAAGAGCGTCTCCGACAAGGATTGGTGGTGGCGGTAGGATAACGGAGGGACCTCGGATTCGAGTGGTGTCAAGGACTACGTGATGGAGTGGATCGGGACTGAGATCCGCAATGAGAGGCCGAAGAGTGATTGGATGGTCGGGTCCGCATCTGCCAGCGATGACAAACCAGTCGTCGGGAAACCGGACGGGAGGAAGAAGCAGGACCAAACTCGGAAGAATGAGAAGTGCCGCTAGGCACGGGAGTGGTGGCACAAGGAGTTCTGCGAGGAGCTGAGCAAGAAGAATAATAAGAAGCATAAGTGAATTGCGTAGGCGAATGGGGCAATTCAGACTTGACTCAAAAATAACAAAACCCCACTGAGTCCATGCACCGAAGGCGCTGCACGTCACAAGGGAAAGAATCTCTAGAGAAAGATAGGGACCATAGAGAGGACGTAGGGAAAATCTCACTTCTGCATAGGGCAGCTGTGCCCCAAACAGCATCTATAGTGTAACCTAGACCCTACATAATTCCATTTCCTCGCTACTACAACCACCACTACCCCAAAACCACCCACGCAAATAGAGAGAAACCAGGTCCATGTACAAAAGGGTTTATTGCCTAATCAATGAAAATTAGTTAAAGGTTTTCCTATTCGCAAGGAAAGTGCTTAATAAAATCAAGAAAAATCTGTGCACAAAGATCTTCAGAGCATTCTCTGTAGTGTAGGACTTTTGACTTTCATTTTCCTTGGGAACTTGTGTATCTTGATACAAGTAGAGAAATTTCACAATACAAACTGTTGGATGAAACACTACCATGGAAGGCAGTGGTGCTTGAATATCATCACGCTTCTCACAAGGTGATCACCTTTCGATTGGAAGTGTACTATCAAAGAAGTGGCGGGGATGCTATCTGGAGAGTCGGAGCCTCCCCACCTTCCCAGTTTGAATGAGTCAGACATGATTCAGGGGCAAATATGTCCTTTTGGGATGTTAATTTGGCCCCAGTATGCATCAGAGGCGTTTTATACGGGCTACATGCGTTTTATACGGGCTACACCGTTAATACTAATAGTTTCAGTTTATTTTGCAAGTCAACTAAAACTATAGGTAGGTTTAGTTTGAAATACCAAAGTATAGGGGTACTCCGCAAAACGGCCAAAGTCTAGGTATGTATAGTGCGGTTTTCCCTAATAAGTATAATTGGTGTTTTTAGCAATCCATCAAACTAAAGTCAGAGACATCACCAATAATCGTTTCTCCAACAACAAAAGGGTCATCCTCAAGAATACTTCCAGACAAAGTCCTCGCTAATTCAAAGAAACCTCACCAATTCCAAACAGGTATTGATGGTTTGAGATTTTTGATCTCAGAACATTGCTTACGCTTGTTGCAAAAGGTATAGGATTTGGAAAAAGAAAAAAAAAAAAGAAGAAAGGGCTTTGCCTTGTTGCCCAGTTGCAGTCACTGCAAACAAAGAAGATAAAGATTGGGTTGTTCTTAGATTTTGGATGAGGCAGTTTTGTAGAAATCAGGAGGATCCAAGGCTCTGTCTGTGCACTACAGTGGAGAAAAACAAGATCAAAGGAGGGCCATGACTCTGGGTGCCTTGTATGTAGAGAACAAAGGGGGCCATCAAACCCCTGTCTGGTTCGGACGTCCCAGAGAAGAAAGACCGAGGATCATGGACAGTTTGCATATCATAGTTGATCGGAGAACAATGGGGGCAGTGCAATTATTTGGGGTCTGAAGCTTTTTCTGGTGCGGTGATAGAAGACTCAGAGGGCTGTTAGTTATTCAGTTGGTCCTCGTCATCGAAGAAGACACGCATAGCGCATAGAAGGGGATTCGGGCTCCCTTGGGTTCATCGGAATAATAGTAGCAAGGTAAGGCTTGCCTGTGTGGTTGGAAAGGAAGAATAAGGGTTATCGTCCTATTTCAGCCGCTATTCACAAAAGCATTGCTAAAAGGAGTCGTTTGGATTGTTGGCCTAAACTGGAGAAGAATAAATGGATCAAGGCAATAGATTTGGACAGTCTTGGACTTCGGTGGTTATAGTCTGTTTATACGTTGTCGCTGGAGAAGGTCGGGACAAAGGACATAAGAGGATCGGGACTCTTTGTTACGCGTGCTATTATTCATTTGAGCTGGAGAAGATGACCAACTGGGGTTCCAAACATTGCCACCTCCCGTCGGATGCCGTCGGTGCTTGAGAATGCTGAAGAGAATAGGCTAGGCTATTGCTTCTCCCTTTAGTTACAGGCGGGGTTGTTGCTTCTCTCTTTTGGCCTTTAGTGGATGTGCAGTGACGGTCAATATTGACCATCCCAAAAAAAAAAATAAAAAAATGAAAAGACGAATGGAGCCCAAAGGACCCCCTTCTACCTACACGATTTTAGTGGGCCATTTTACGTAGCGTCCATGTTGGGGTTTTTTCCCCGTAAATTCCTAAACTAAAAAAGTAAAAAAAAGAAAATCCTATATATTTTAGCAAACAAACAGGCATGAACTTTGAGTCCCATATCATACAATAATAAATCCGACTGATCCAAACCAATTATTGGGTCTGGCACCACAAATTATGAATCCATTACTGGGCGAGTCGGGTATAGGAAATAGGTGTCATTTGGGCCAACCTAAAACTGAACTCCATCCAACCCATTTCCATCCCTACTTGTATGGATTCAAACCGAGTCACCCACCCAACCAGAAGTCCACAACCTAACCCACGGGTCCCATATGTTAGACGACTGCCAATTCAATCCCGGGAAATTCTATATGCACCACCGGTTTTGATGAATACACCCACTTTTAAGTTTATTTTTAATTACCAAATTGCCCTCTAGTGAAAGGACGAACTAGCCCTTTACCATCAACCTCCTCCTCTCCTCTTCTTTTCGTTCTTTCACAGTGGGGGAGCCGTTTCTCCACTGTCATCTCCTATTCCTCCTCTTTTTCTTCTTCATTCTCCCTTTCATCCATTTGTTTCGTAACCGTTCCCTCGCACTCATTCATGCTCGTTGATGTTCATCTCTTTCCTCATCATCTTCTTCAACCTTTTAAAAGTATCCTTAAGTCTCATCATCTTCTTCAACCCTTGAAAGTACTCATCTCCCCGGGGCACATTGTCTACTGAAAGTAGGCATTTTCAACATGGACAAGCAACTGTCAATCTACCAAGAGGAGGTATATTCTCCAACTTCATTTCCAGCTCGTCACTCATTTTTTCCGCGATATGCTCGGTATTCCAGAATCGTGCAAAATCACACTGCACGGTACATTTTAACTGTGCAATATTTTTTTGCACGGTCACAATAAACCGTGCAAAATAAACTTGCACGGTTATATTAAACCGTGCAAAAAAATAATGTACAGCTATAATTTGCGGTGCAGTGTGATTTTGCACGGTCCTACAGAACCGTGCACTAATAAACTAATAATTTTGGGATCATATTCTCAGGAGATTGATTCAACTGGTGCAAGTCAGTGCTCTCTTGATTTTACTAATATCTTCACCACTGAAACGATATTCAGAAGCCGAGATGATCTAATCCAATGGACACGGGATGTCGGAAAGAAACATGGCTTGGTGATTGTAATCAAAACTTCGGATGCTGGTGGAGATGGTAGGAAACCGAGAATAGTTTTATCATGTGAGAGAAGTGGTAGTTACAGGGCTTCATCGAAGATATACAAAAAGGTGATCGTCATCTCACCGAATGGCATGTGGAAGGTGTTTGTCTCGGGCTGCCACCTCTCAACGAAACTGGATATCAGATGGACGGAAGTATATCGGTATGACAATGACTTAAGGCCAGCCAATCCAGACTATTCTATAATCGCACGAAACCGAGGAACTTCGATATCGGCCCCATCCCCGGGCCGAGGTATGTACCAATCCTTCAACCCTCGCCAATGATTGATACACTTAAACGGCTCACGTTCCTGCACATTAAAAGTTTTAAACTTCATTAATATATGTTATTATAGACTTCAACACATATTATTTGAAAAACAATTAATTCACAAATTTAAAAAATGCAAGATTACCTCCCCGTCCCATATGGGTATGGCCATGTGCGTCCTGACACTAGGGAGGACAGATAAATCAGCCGGACCACCGGGGATAGGACCCTCCCCTGCCGCTGCTGGGGGAGGACTGGATGGCTGTTCATCCTGGTCTGATGGATGATCCTCCATTGCTGCCGCTGCAGCAGAAGTGGACGGCTGTGCCTCCTCCTCCTCTGAGGAATCATGCTCTGATGAATCCTCCTCAGATGAATCATCGTCTGATTCCTCTGATGAATATGGGAGGGGATTCTGTCGCAATTTACGTCTTCGTTCAGATGCCGTTGGTCATTGACGACCGGCAGTCGAAGTACTAGCGTGCACACCTCGGCGACGCGCCGGTCTTGCAACACCGATCTTCGTCCTAACTCTAGATGGCTCGCTAGAAGAACTAGCCCGTCCACCTATCGAAAGTGAGCTGCCACCGCGACGAGCAGGTCTTCTAGGCATTTTCTAATCTGTTCAAAATAAAAAACAAAAATTGTTATTTAACATTGTAAATTTGTTCTGCACGCCATACTATTACAGTACATTTTCACATATGCACGGCCAATGTTAGCCGTGCATATTTAATTTGCGCGGCATATAGACACCGTGCAAATAAGATATGCACGGCTAACATTGGCCGTGCATATAGTAAATGCACGGTGTCGATATGCCGTGCAAATTTAACCTGCACGCTTCTGGTTTGCCGAGCATTACGCGAACCAGAAGAAGAAAACCATTTGGGAAGGGAGAATTTGGCGTTCGTCACACCCATCCATATCATGCATTGGGGAATCCACATACAATCGAAATAGGTGAAAATACAATCTAAATACACATACATTACAACCTAAAAAGAATGTGGAATGATTGGAAAGCTTTAACGAAGGAGAAAAAGATTACCTTACCTTGTTTGATCAAGAAGAAGAAGATGAAGAATAAGAAGAACATGATGAGAATAGTGGAGGAGAAGATGTAGCAGAGATGACGATCTGTTAGCCGCCGTGCCGAATTTGAAAAACTAGGAAGAGGGAATGGAGAAGGAGAAGACGATGGGCCGGTGGGCAGTTTCGGTATTTTTGTGGGTGGGCTCATCAAATAGGTTTTAAATCTAAAATGGTTGTTGTGAGCTCAGAATGTGGGTATATTCATCAAAACTGATGGTGCATATAAAATTTCCATTCAATCCCTCCAATGAAAAACATAGACTAAGCGGGTTTTAGCCTGGTCCTTAGCCAACCCAACCCGTTTACAACCCTCCCTCCAGTTTAAAACCAGATTCTCTGGACCCGACACCCCTCCAAAACCCGAACCCCTTTAAAACCCTGATTTCAGGCTTCAGCTCCTCCAAAACCCTAAACACCTTCATCTCCATTTCTGCGAAGAAGTTTTTCCAGATCATCTGTTGTACAATCAGGTGTCTATTCATGGTAGCAGTAGATTTGTTAAGTACTTTTACAAATGCCCAACACGTGTAATTTGTAAAATCTGCCTATTCTCTTCTATTGATGCTAGATACATGGTTTGATTGTTGTCTGTCAGTTTCTCTGTTTGTAACATAGATTATCCAGGAACCCTTACAATGCGTCTCACTTATATGGTGTTAAATGATGTATTAGCCAATGATTATCACCCATTCTATATGTGTTCATTTTGATGCCATAAAATTCTACTATCACCACCAGGTGGTGGAAGATGATCCATAATGGGAATTAGACTGTGAAATAGCAGAACCCCAAACTGGGGGACTGCACAACAGTTGTGGGCCCATGGGGTTCAAGGGGGATGGGTTGGTGAGAAGTTACTGATGGGATCTATATGAAGTTCATCAGTGTCCATGTTTAGATTGAATCATAGTTTTGTCCCTGAAATGGGCCGCGACTGTGGATGGGTATTACTGATATCAACTCTTTAATGTATGGGACTTGAAGAACTCTGTCTGAATGATACTCCAATGCATCGGATGCCACTGATTTATCCAATGTCCAACACTGTTGGGACGCTTTCTGTGTTGGTTTTTCTGTATGTCTGTATGACTATAGTCATCTCTGGGTACTGTTCTGATGGCCCTGAACTGTAGGGGGTCTGAGTCGACTAGGATGTCTGAGGTACCAGCTCGGATTTGTATGCTAAGTTACCCTCATTAGTGGGAAGATAGCTCGTGCGGTATCCCATCAATGCATTATCCTGATACAATTGCCATTGATGCAATGTCCTGATACAAGATGTTATGTGAGAACATTTATGACTTGGGTGATATGAAATTGATTTCTGCTCAGTTTTAATTATATGTCATTTCCTTTCCTGTTAATTGTAATTGAACAAATTAGGACATGCACGTGTTTGGAATTATTCTGCTAACTTCAAGTAATGTAGATGGTGGATTGTTTCCCACCAAGCTCTGTATACTTATCCTTGCACGGGACAATTTTAGATAACAAGAACTGGAGCTAATCAGCTAAGAGTCAATTAATGATGATGAGGCTTATGGGGGTTGAGTGGTTGAATTTGGCATTTGTGTGGGAGGACGTGAAAAATAGTGACAGCCTGAGAGAATCTAGTTTGCGAGAGAATCTAGTTTGCCAGATTATTTTATGTTTTAAGTTTCTATGAACCTGGAAAGAGCATTGTGTAAAGGTTTTCATGAATTTTGTAGATTGTTGATACCTAGTTATGTAAGGACCATCATAGTTAAGTCCTTGTTTAAAGAACTTTCAATTAAGCTCTGCCACTGTGTGAGCCCAACAAGTTATCACTCTTCAGAGTTCAGAGTGTGCTCCATCTTTATAATTACGATGACTTAATCTTTATCCTTCCTTCAAGCTCCAAACCGTGGCCAGACATAGACATCACAGTTTGGGGCTTGACAATGATGAAGAAGAAGAGCGAGCTTATTTCCTTCTCTGCAATTTCAGAACTTTGATTTCTCTTCAGTCTTCAATGGCGGTTTTCGACTTCTTTGAGAACATGCACGACAGCAGATTGAAACCCCGACTGCTCAAATCTCTGATAAAAGATCGTCTACCCGATGATAAGCAGCCGTTGCAAGCCCCTCATGAGCTCGCTGCAGTCGTCTCTACCATCAAAACTCACGCCCTTTTGTCCGAATCCTTCCTAGAACCATGTGACCCGAAGCTGGTTGAGAGCTGGAAATTGGCAATGGACACCTGGGTTGAGCACTTGCTGTCACTCATCTCAAGCAAAATGGTACTTTTTAGACCTTGTTCTACAGATTAACATCTTTTGCTTTTAGTGTTTGAGGGTTTTTCTTCTTTTAATTTATTTATTATTTATTTTTTCATTCTACTGATACTTTTTTTTTTTTTGCATATCAAAGTATGCTGATATGAGTATTTATTTATTTATCTTTTTTTGATTTTTTAACGTGAAAAGGGCATTTTTTAATGTGATATATTTTGTTAGGCTTCATTCATTGAAATATTGATAGAATTTTTGAGGTTTGGTCGTATTTGCAAGAAGTTCTGGGACTGAACTTTAAGAAGATATTCCATAGATGATGTGCCCAGGAAAAATTCCAAATTGATTTGAAATCCAAATTTCCCAACCCTAAACCATATCAACAGTAGCTATGCAAGAAAAAGTAGATAAAGCAAGATTGCTCAGTGCTCACTAATAGTTATGAATAATCAAAGTTTTATTCAGTCCCAAGAAGAATACATCAATCCCAATGGAGAATGCAGATTGTAGCATTAAGAAAAGGTTTCTTCAAGTATCGTGTATAAATCCCTGAACTGTCAATTGCTCCTCTCTTTTCTAACATGCATACAACTCCTTAAAACTCTAATCTAATCTTAACCATCCACTTCTCATCAAGTAAATTAGGTATATGAATCTAAATTGGGACCTTCATAAGCCAAAACAAAGAAAGAAAGACTCTCAAACATGAACTTTCTGTGCAAAGGTTGCACAGGCCTTGCTGTTGCTGGTCGTCTGGGGGTTGTGGGGCCCACATGGGCCATGGCTTGATGAGATGGACCCCACCAGCTTGAAGCATACTCTTGGATAACGCTAAGGATTTGGGTTGCCAATGGGCTTGCTTGAGTTTGGTCCTCCAACTTGCTGCTCCAATTAGACTGCACAACAGGGCCTTGGTTGAGTTTCAGAATTTTCTGAAATTTCAGTTAAGATTCTGGGTTTCCCTGTTATAGCAAAACAACCCCTGACAATTGATTTACTTGAATATTTGGGATTGTTTGGGGCCCAAATCTTCACCAATGCTTGTTGGGACCCTTGTGGGCCTTCTTAGGATGCTTAATCAACTCCATACATTCTTTGACTATCGCAAAAATGTGATCTAAATCCAATTCTTCATCAATACTTTATTTTAATATAAACTTCTGGGTTAAAATAAGATGGTTGATAATTTCTTAGCAAAGACAAATATGTTATTTAGTGATAACCATTTGAGAAGATAACAGTGGTGAATGCATTAAAAAAAATCACTGTTGGATGAGATACTCCTCCTTTTGGTTGTCTATTTGGAGCAGGAATCTGCATCCAAATAAGGCATCTTTTTGGCTCAAATTGATAAGTAGGTTTCAATTTGCAGATGCGGGAAAAAAATATCCAAGGGGGGCTTTTGTTTGCTAGAATTTTGATAAATTCCTGTTGGGGTGAATTTATAATTCTCCAATTTTGCTGTCCGTAGCAGGTTTCCCAATTGCTGTCCCCAGTAGTTTTCCCAATTCCCCAACAGTTAGTCAGTTATGCTTGTGTTCAAGGGACTAGTGCACATAATGACTTGAGGTGAGGACCCTGACTTTTCACTTAAGCCTTTGGTGTTGGCTTGTGCTGTTTGATGCTTCCCAAACACACACACGCACAAAAAAAAGAAAAGAAAAGGGGAATCCCTCAGATTTGGAGAAGTTGGAAGGTCGAAAGCGACATCTCGAAAGGCTGGTTTTTCAGGATTCCACTAATCGAACAAGAAATTCCACGGACAGCAACTAACATTGTTGCGGGAAATTCCAAATACAGAGAACAGAAATTCTTGCAAACAAACACCCCCTAAAGTTGTTTACTATTTGAGTGATTTAAATTTTATCCAGTATATTTGAGTGGTAAATCTCATCCTCTGTTTTGGTGCATGCTGTAGCCAGATAAATGCTGGGCGGGCATCTGTTTGCTGGGTGTGACTTGTCAAGAGTGCAGCTCAGACCGTTTCCTGGCATCATACTCTGTTTGGTTCCAAAAGCTTCTTGCACAAATTCAGGTTATATATGGTGACATCTTTTATGATCTATTTCAAATTGGTTCACTCCCATGATATGAACTTACCCGTTAAAATGTTTCCTGCATGTGTTATTTTTACTCCCAAGTCTTTATAAATGTAAACCCATTGGAACCATACTGACGGCAGTAAGGGATAGTTTCTCTTAATCTCAGTACCAGAACTTAATTAATTACTAAAATACCCTTTTGCATTATTCTTACAAAGACCGTCACAATTCAATGATTACATAAGATTAATTTACGTAAAACTCCCCTTAAAAGATAGCCTTGGATGTCTCTAGCTCCTTAACCACATGTTGTGGCAATGGTGCCGTTACTGCCGGATGTCCGGACCTTACGTAGGTTTCATCATAATTGAATGACCGTCACTACAATTGATCAACTTTTGTGTCCAAGTTTTGGAGAGTGGAGACAGCTCAACTTATTTCAGTCTTATAGCTAATATTTTGTAGTCTTGTGTAAAGACTACACCACACAATTATATAACCACAGTCTTTCCTCTCATTTTTTATGTTAATTCATTTATTTTGGCAGTTTTAGGTCGTGGAACTTTTTGCATCTCAGTTTCGGAAACTTTATTTATTTATTATTATTATATTTTTGAAGATGTTTTTTGCCTCCCCCTTGATGGGTTTCATAATTTAATGTGCAGTTGCCATCAGATCCTCATTTTGTAAAGGTTGCTTCCTGTGCATCCTTATCAGATCTTTTCACTAGGTATGAATATTCTTATATTATGTTGAGAATCAATATGATGGTATGCGATGCTGTATATGTTAACATACATCCTTTTCTTGATAGTAAGGTGACTCTAATCTGCAACTTTTGCGGTTTTGATGTACTATATAGTATGTGTAATTATATTTTTTAGTATTGCATATTTTTAGAATTGTTCATTACTGAATTAATCACTCTAATAACAAGGGCAAGTCAAGACAAATCACACAGTAATTTTGACCTTCTCAGTTCTGATTCACTAGCAACTACTTTTCTGTTTGTCTTTGCATTTGGGATTAATAAATCATTATAATATGTTTTAGCAGTTCCATTTGCCTAAATAATTAACTCGAAAGCTTCAAAGGTATGATGAACCCAGGCTCTCTACAATATTGATCATCTCAGTTCTCATCTTGATGTGAATTTTAGATAAATATATGCTCAACACATTTCTTTTGTTGATAAATAAACAAGGCAGATTCCTCACTGTTTCGTGGGTTTCTATTTTGCCAGACGTCTGGGGTGTGCCGATGGAGGTCATTCTGTTTAAATGGAGGGAAGTAGTCTCTTCCTAGTTTTTTGTTCTGTTTTGGGGCACTTCGCAGAGGCTTTGTGCTTCCTTTTAGCTCTTGTGGATGGTGTTTTTGTTTTCCTTGTATTTGTCCTGGCATTCCAGTATATGCCTTATGTACTGTTTTGCTCTGATTAATACATATCACCATTAAAAAAAAAGATAAATAAACAAGGCAGGTTGAGCTTTCTTTCTTTCTTTCTCTCTTTCTTTGAATGATAAGTTCGAGTAACTGAGAAACTTATTAGTATAAAAGAGTTATACTCATAAAAGCACAACACCCAGAAGGAAATCAAAATAACACCACCTAAAGACCAACAGATCTTAAGTAAAAAACAGGGTTATCAGAAGATATATGCAAACTATGTAGCGACACTCCCTTCTTGGCTAGCCTATCCGCCACACACTTAATTTGATTGGAGGAGACGTTTAATTTTCTGGCTAAATCTAGCACCTCCTTAGCCTCATCATGCATGCTCCATGAAGTAGAGTGCTACCCAAAGGCCCACCTGATGATAGTAGGACTGAAGGAGTCACCTTACCATATAGGTTGAGCCGAAGTGCCTCCAGAAGACCCATCCTAACGGCCAACAATTCTGCCTTATTAGCAAAGAAAAGCCGGACCGGCCCGGCATACGAGGGAATGTGAGACGCATTACTACTGCAAATGATGCCTTATATCCCAGCTGGACCTACATTCCCAGAAACACTACCATCGAAGTTCAACATAAAGGCACCTGTTGCAAGAGGGGACCACGCCAGTCTATTTTGAATAAGAGCAAAATAAGAGAAGACCACCTCTTTACAACTTATCAGAATCAAGGCAGTGGAATGCCTGGAAATTGAGGACAAGAAGCCTAAGAAGTCACTGACAACCTTACGTTGTTTACCAGCACATCAACAGAAGAGCCTGGTCCCTCAAAACTTCTCATGTTTCTTTCTTTCCATAGTACTCATATGATAACACCAAAAATCACCTCCACATCACTTTCAATCTGAAAATACCCATTGCCTTCCTCCATGCCTCAAAATGAGCAAGTAGACTATCAGGGGACACCCAATTGCACCCAAACCAGTTGATCACAATCCTCCATAAAGACTGCACCACCCTACAAGAAATGAACAGGTGATCCACCATCTTCTCATCTGCAAGACACATGGGACAAGCATTGACAGTAATTTTCTTATGCCTGTGGAGTTTCTCCATTGTAAGGACACTACCTTGAAGTTGAAGAGCTAATAAACCAAAAGCGACGACTCAAGAAGGTGTGAAAATTTTTCATAGCCCCTGAATGCAAAAGGTGCTGGTATAGAGGGATTCACGTGATTTTTCTCCTGTGGGGCCCATAAAAAACTGTTATTTTTTTGCATTCTTGTGGGCCCCCCTATTTTTTTCATTCTTGTAGGCCCCGTTTCTTCATTATGTGGGCTCCTTATTCACGATTAGAACTGTTCATCTTCTTTATATGGCTAAGAACGGCGAAGAGTTCAAATTTCTTATCTTAATTCTTTATGGATTTTGAGAAATTGTGAAAAAGTCCAAGCCTTTAGATCTAATTTTCTGGACTTATGTGGGCTGTGAATTCATGATCGAAACACATTTATCTTCTTTATATGGCTAAAAATGGCTAAGCGGCAAAATTTCTTATCTTAATTCTTCATGGATTTTAAGAAATTTGTGAAAAATGTCCAAAAAATCCAAATACAACAAGAACTGTTGGATGTACTCATGTGAAAATGGTAATTTTGACAAACATAGTAATTTGTTTCACATGTGCGTCATATCAATAGGGTCCATAACTCCATATATAGCATTTAAATATGTAACATTTGCATATCCTTGGCCCTTTGGTTTGCACATGTTCTCCCAATTCACTAGCGATGCTTCTTTTCTTGGGCTCTACCTTCCCAGAGAAAGTCTCTTTGCAGCTTTTGAATATGATTAATCATTGCCAATGGTGTTTGAACATGGAAAAAATATACAAAGGAAGGTTCACGAGAGCTGGTTTATTAAGGAGAATGCAGTACCTTGCTTTCCAAGCTGCCAATTTTCTTTCCATCCTTTTGATCAATGGGTCCCATGGGGATTTTGAAGCCTTCCCAATGCATATGGGACATCCCACTTAATGAGCATGAAGAGAACCGACTCTGTAACCAAGAATGTCGGTGAGATGGCTAAGAAAGACATTGTTGACCTTCACTCAATGATTTCACTCTTGAAGAAATTTGTCTTCAATCCCGAGGCCGCTTCAAAGCAAAGGAGATGGCTTATATTCACGTGTATTGAACTAGTTTTTGCTTCTGACTCTGAGTCAACTTGACTAAGTTTCATGCAATCTAGGGCAGGAAAATAATGTTATCTAGCATGTGACTCGGTTGAGTCTCACCATGATATAAGTACTGAAAAATTAAGTCAACATGATTGATTGTACACGTTTTCAGCTGATTTATGATTCCTTGAAGTAATGACTGTCCTGACAGAAAAAAATTGTGTTCAGTAACTAGTAAAGTGTCGCCATATCTGCATGATGGGCTGCATAAACTGTAAATTGAATCATGAACTATTTTCAACATAGATTCTTTTCCTAATATGTGATTTCGATAGATGCATCTTTTTGCTTGATTTTCTTTTTTTTTTCTTTTTTCTTTTGGTGTGGGGGGTTGTCTTTTGCTTCCTTCTTCCTTTTGTTATTATTGTTTTTCTTCCATATGATTGAACTTGTGAAATTAGGTTGGGTGGCTTCTCAACTGAAAAGAAAGAAGGTACATCTCAAGCTGGGAAGCTTGTTCAGACAGTCTTGAAGCTGTTGACTGAGGAGTTTTCTGAGGCTTTATGGGTCAGTATTAATCTATTTTTGGAATGTAATTTCAATCTATGGCTATTATTAGGAAAAATGGTCTTTCAATCTATGATGCCCGGATACGATACAAATATGAAAGGGATAAACTTGGTTTACTCAACAATACTCGATCACATATTTTTGCCAAAATACCTGAATCTTTTTGCCACACCCATTTGTGCAGACAAAGAGTGGCCACCCCTCTTTCTCTACATTCCTTGATCCTTTGGACGAGAAAAAGGGGGCAAATGCACTTTCTAGGTCCCTGCCCGTTTGGCACTTTACTAGATTAGTAAAAGTCAAGTAAAACTTCCATTTTTCAAAAAGGGGTCACATGGAAGGTCACATCAATAGCACTGTAATTCAAAATCACCTCCATCTTTTTCAAAAAAAGTCAAAAAGCAACATCCTTTCTCCACTAAAAGACAAAAAAGCTCCACTTTCTATACAAAAAGTCAAAAAGATTCCACATACCAAACAACTAAAAATAAAATATCATCATAACCCCATTATATTTTATTCTCTCTTGATTTAATGCTTTACTACACTTTATTTTACATGTAAAATTACCAAACGAAGGGTCTCAATCATATGGACGATAAAAAGGGGTGAATTTGCTTTCTGAGGGCCCCTCCCTCTTATTAAAGGCTGTGGGAGATTCATGGGCTCCATAGTGTGCCCACCTATTAAAGATGTAAATCATAATAAATCAAAGTCCCACCCATATTAAGCCTGAGCTAAATTTCATTCTGATAGAAAATAGGGCTCCTCCCCCTTATATTTCTGATATGAAGAAGTGCAACTTATCCGAGGATTTGGCTTAGGATAGATTGGAATGGAGAAATATACTTTGAAATGGACAAGGCTTTGATGATGATATATACTTTGAAATCTTATCTTTGAAACATTAAATTCTAAGCATAATAGTGATGGAATTTGATGACACTGTTTGATTGTAAGCATTTTATTAGTTTTGAATTTACTATAGCCAATTGGCATGAATATGTGTGAAAAATACATCAATGTTGTTATTTTATAATCAAACAGCGATGCAAGACCTCTATGCAATGAGGGGGGCTCTATTCAATGAGGGGGACTGATATGCCGCCCTATGTTAGTTAATTTTGATTTTAAATTCAAACATTTTCTAATGTTTTGAGTTTTTTGATTTTTTTTTGGATTTTTTGACCATTTTTGCGTTTCACAATGCTATGCTGCTGCGTATCGCCCGTACGTTGTGTCTTGCTCGCTGACTGCCACGCCCGCCGCAACCACTAAATTGATCCTTGCTTATTGTTGTTGGTTTACTTTTCACAAGTGTCGGCGGCTGATATGTGGGAAAGGAAAAACATCTATGTTTCTATTCAATCATCACACAATTGCACTACTACTGAGCTGTCATTTATCATTTGATCTTGTAGTTTTGTTTAATTAATTTATTTTAACGGCCATTTTCTTAAGTGCACTATCTTATAGCTCATTTATCATTTCAACATAATTTTTTTTAATGTTATGTGGGCTTGTAACATGCTATCCTCATTGTGCTCGTTATCCATGCAGGAAGGAGCAGTTGATTTACTGTGTACACTCATAACCTTCTTCCCATCATCTGTTCATCGTTATTATGACAATGTGAGATGTACTTTTTGAGTATGTATTAATGGCTTGTCTTTTCTTTAGTTTGGTGATGCTAAGTTTCTTGGACTGTAATGTGGTTTTCTTTTTCTTTGTTTCTTTATTTGTATTTTATTGAAAGGTGCTGTAGTTTGTTCTTACTAGAATTTATCAAATGGAGCTAATCATGCAAAAGGAAAAGCAATAGTACCAGAAAAATCACATTGATATACTCAGATTGTTTCAGTAAAGAACATGAGACGGGAAGATTTGTTTGAAAAAAAATGTTGGATGAAAAATTTATCGGGTTTTTTCTCCTCTTTTAGCCTGGTGATGGTGTTTCAAAGCCTCATAGGAATCACATTCTTCATTTTATTTTATTTTTTACTTTTTTGGGTGGCCCTCAGCATAGAAGACCAGCTTGTTTTGTAAATATGCAATCAAGTGATTTTGTCAATGATAGGTGATGTCACAGTGAAGACTACATAAATGAATGTGATGAATATGCTCCTTATGATCAATTGATATCTCTATGATTTTTAGAAATTATTTTAAAATTTTATTGTAGCATTAATCGAAATGTGTTGATTGATATTTATTGCTGAATTGGTTGGCCTAAACTGAAATGCTGAAACAGTTAGAACGCAATATCTATGGCAGGCCGAAGGTGTTATTGTTTCAAAGATTTTGTCAGGGAAATTCAGTTCAAGCATGGCCAAGGTGAGTGGTATTGTTTCCCACTTGGCCTGCCACTCTCTAACTTCACTAAGGCTTTTACTTTGGCATTTATCTACAATATGAAGTTTACAGTCTATAGAGTACACATTTCACACACTGTTTTGTCTTCTCCTTTTGACTGCAGTATATCCCTTTTTTTTAAGGATTTTTTCTATCTTGGTTTACTATCTTCAGAAATTCGCTCAGATACTGGCATTACTCCCAAATGCACGTGGTGATGAGGATAGTTGGGCGTTGCTGATGCAAAAAATCTTAATATCGATAAATATGCATTTGAATGATGCCTTCCAAGGCCTAGAAGAGGGTATAGACACCAACATCCTGGCTATTACTAATAGCTCCCTTTTAATTTTAAATTTGCCTCATTTGTTAGTTCCTCTAATTGTGAGACTGACACATCTCTTGGCAACATTGCAGAAACCAAGAGTATCGAAGTTGGTAGACTCTTGGTTCCACCAGGAAAAGATCCGCCGCCTCCTCTGGGAGGTCAATCAGTGTCAGGGGATGTCTCTGCTCAAGCAACAAAATGGTTTGATCAATGGCTAATGCTTAGAGTCTCTACATTGATGCAATGCTGTTGTATTATGCTTACCAGTCCTTATCCTGTTCAGGTAGATCTAATATCTGGTTCACATAGTTGGTGCTTCTGTTTTGGGTAGACACATAACTGAAAGCGCTGTTGTCTGATACCTGATCTGTTTATGGATCTTTTCGCTAGTTCACATATTTGGTATAAGTTGGCCAATCTTTACGTTTCCGGATCATTCATCTTCTGCATGTAGTGATGCTGTTCAGAATGTGATGCAGCGGGTCTCATTTGATGATTGACATGAAAATGGACATATTAAACAATGATATAGGCAATGGACAATTTTCACCTGCAAAAGATCTACCATAGGAAGATTGTAATTGTTCAATGGAAACTTTTGTTTTGTGGCCTTTCTGGTGTGAATCTCATGCTCTGGTTAGACTGGTCTTTTTTTTTTTTTTTTTTTTTTGTTGAGACCCCAAACTCTTTATTTCCAATTATGAGGATTGGAGACCTGAATGCCTATTGGTTTTACCATCCAATTGTTCTAGACTTTACCTGTATAACATGCATGTCCTGAATGAAATCCATAACAGGGTGATATTTAAGCATCTTTCCTGAAATGATTTACGGGTTTACGAATTAAGTGGCTGAAAATATCAGAAATTTTCTTTGTGGTGTCTGTTGAATAGGTTACTGTTCCTGTTCGCCCATTGCTAGCACTTGTTGGAAGAGTATTGTCGGTGGATGGTTCTCTAAGCCAAGCTTTACAGCCTTTCATGACAGTTTTGCAACAAGAACTTATTTGTTCCGAGCTTCCAGTTTTACACTTGGGCAGCTTGGATATTCTGACTGCAATCATCAAGGGTGTGCACAGGTGAACTTACTGGCTGTACTGGTTCCTTGGTACCTGTATGTGATTTTGGAGAGGGAAGCTATAGTTGAGTAGGTGGAAGCAGAGATAATAAGATGCTGGTTGTTGGATAGGAGGTGCCTGCCTATAGTTATATGATCCCTAATCTTCTTGCTTGGATACCAATAGCCATACACGAAAATTCGATGGCAGATGCCTATTTTAGTCCTCAACCAAAGAGCTCTGGCCTTTTAATCAGGGAGATTTTGAAGTCATTTACCACAAAACTACTCTTATATAAAGAGGCAAATGCGATAGTTTGACACACACACACACAGTTCTATCCTCTCTCTCTCTCTCTCTCACACACAAAGGTCACACAGTTCTATCCTCTCTCTCTCCTCTCTCTCTCTCTCTCTCACACAAAGGTCACTCTTCCCCATTCTGCCACCAGATCCAAGAATATGGTTCTATCCTCTCTCTCTCTCTCTCTCTCACACACACACACACACACACTCACACCTCTCTCTCTCTCTCTCTCTCTCTCTCTCTCTCACACACACACACACACACACACTCACACACACACACATACACACACACACAAAGGTATCACTTCCCATTCTGCCAGATCCAAGAATATGGTTCTATCGTCCCAGCTTTCTCTCAAAGGGCCCCTTCAGTGCTTGCCCCACTACATCCAACTAGGGCTGCACAGAACCGGACCGCAGACCGGACCGGACCACAAAACCGGACAGGACCGGACCGGATTTGCGGTCTTGGTGGTCCAAATCCGGTCCGGTCCGGACCGGACCGGTTATTCCGGTCCGGTCCGGTCTGGGCCTTTTGTGGTCCGGTCCGGACCGGACCGGACCGCATTTATTAAAATAATTTTTTTTTAATTTTTTTTTTCATAATCTTTGAGCCCATGAGGCATGAGCCTAGCACCCATTTGTAAAACCCATCATTCATTCATTTGACATTTGCCTACTTTTTATATGTGAGGTGAAAATGAAAAAAAAAAAACAAAAAAAAAATGAAAAAAAAAATGAAAAGAAAAAAAAATGGAAACCGGTCCGGACCACTTTAAGTGGTCCAACCGGACCGGTTTGGACCGGACCGGACCGGACCGGACCGCTTATAAGTGGTCCGGTCCGGTCCTTCATTTTGGGCCGGACCGGAAATCCGGTCCGAAAACCGGACCGGAAATCCGGCCGATCACCCCTACATCCAACTATGTGATGTTCTATATCTTTAGTGTAGGAATCCTGATACGGGGTGCATCTCCTGAACCTTCTCAAGTCTCCTAGGCTATTGTTTCTGTAGTCTGACTCTGAATGATGTTTTTTCTTTTGTTGGATATTTGGGGAATCACTTTCTTTTTTATATTCATATTTCTTCAACTTTTAATATTTATAGTTTTGTGCTGATCATGTTTCATTTTATCCTGCAGTCAGCTATTACCTCATGCGGCTGATGTCATACGACTACTTAAAGATTATTTTGGGAGATGTACACTGCCTTCTCTAAGGATAAGAGTTTATTCAATCATGCAAATTTTACTGATCTCCATGGGTGTTGGTATGCAGAATTTTCCTAAAAATTTGCCCGGACAATTTTGTTCTTCCCTATTCCTTTTCCATAGGTTGTGAGATTTTCAAAATTAAGCTACATTGCCGTCTAGTTAGAACTTAAGAGAGGCATGAAGGGATGTGAGGCCAACCCCCTTAGGATGTCAAGACTCAAGACTCAGGAAGATTGGCTTTCCTTAAGCCATATGCCAGCCCAATCCGAGAGTAGCTGAAGGCATTATTAGTGAATAGAAAGGAAAACTAATGAAAGAAGCGGGATAAGTGGATTAGTGTGAGACCATTCGAAAGAAAGAAAGAGGCAGATAATTGAGACTGATTACTTCCAGTTTCTCTGAATGTTTATTACCTGATCCAGAATTCCTCAGTTCTGGCAGCTTATCAAAAACTATTTATGGCAGTAAGTTCCTGAGCTTCTCAAGAAATATGCTAAATGAAAAGATAACATAGGCAGAGCCTTTGAATCAGAAGATAGCTACCATCAGCACCGAACTGATGGCACTGTGAGATCTTTTCTCTGAAAAGACGTGCAACAGTCCATATCTTTGCATAGAGAAGGCCAAAAATATTGTAGGGCTGTTCCATGCTGGTTACTTTCTGGCATGGTCTATTCACAGTGAGATCCATGAGATCTCTTAGGACTGTTTTATAATTTTCAGAATATCAGGGGCTTTTTTTTTTATAAATACTAGAAACTTAGTGTGTGTGTGTGTGTTTTTTTTTCTTTTTTTTTGTGTGTGTGTGTGTGGTTGGGGGGGGGGGGGGGGGGGGGGGGGGGGGGATGCACTCCCTAGGGTTAGGGCTTACGTGGGAAGTGCTAAAAGCACAATGGGTGCCGAAGCATGTGTCCTAAGACACAATCAATCTCCGAAGAGACAATAAATGAGGACGCACCTCAATGGGATAACCCAATTTCATTAATCAACTCTAAAAATAATCTTGTACAATGCCATATAAATAGTAAAAGAAGACTTAAGCCCTAAGAAACCTAATTAAACTAGGAAACTAAATAAATTGGAAATCTAATCCTAAATAGAATAAAAACAGAAACTAATGACATATAATTAGTTAATAAAATATTCTAAATCTAAGTGGGTCCTACACATGGGGCCATGAGGTCTACGCTGCATCATTCTCCCCCACTTGAAAAAGAACTCGACCTCGAGTTCGGAAAATGTCCACCTGGATCAAAGATCAATATAACGAACTTATGATTCATCGGTTGATCTACAACTTCCGTGTAGAGCTCCATGTAAAACTGCTTTGGATGGGTGAAATTTGTGTTGATATGCAATCGAACCATTGGATGATTTACTTGTAGAATATGCACCATCAAATCACAATATCTGACTAGCCATTCTTGATCTCCGGATTGCCATTGGTGATCCATAAAGACAAAATCAATAGGAGAATTAATGTGGGGAATATCAATAACTTGCGCTTCATCACTTGGTATTTGCACTTCGGAATTATTAGTACTCATAGGAGAAATTTCAAGGCCAACTGTAGATATGGAATCTTCTGTGTCCAACTCCGGTGGATTGGTCTGTATATCCGTTGGCACAGGTTCCTCAACACGGTCTGTTACGTGAGACGACTTTTCTTCTTGAGGAGTAACTTTCACTATATGAGGCCTTTTAAGCATCCGCTCCACACGAATTGCTTCCCAAAATGCCTCGTGGATGGTCTTGCAGTCAGTCATTCTCTCCATTATGTCCGGTTGCAAGCCTCTTACAAAACTGATGAAATCATGTTCTTCATCATCCTCCATTCCACATGCATCTTTTAGCCTTGAAAATTCGTCAGAATATTCAAGAACGGACAATTCTTTTTTTTTCAAATCAAGAAATTGCTGGAAATAATTTTTATTGACAGCATGCCATAATCCATATTGACACGCATATCTGACTCCTTGAAGTGCACTGTAGAACTTATATGGAATTTCATATTGGATGTGAATGGACTGACCTTTTCTGTAGACCTGCTATCTACGAGCACGCTGGCGAAGACGAATCTGAAATCTGACGGTGGATGTGCTTAATATTGTAAAAAGAAATCTCGGTCGTTGAATGTGGTCAAATTTGTGCCTTTTAACTGAAGTTGTTGATGTCAGAATGCTATCAGTGATTCTGTATTTTATTTTAATCTTGCTGTTAGGTTAGATTTGACCTGGAACTGACCTAGCTTTGAGTTCTGGCCCAACCATGTGTAACTATGGCACGTGATTTCTTCTCCTTTTGGCTTAGGGACTTGTGTAGGAAGAAAAGAAAAGAAAAAAAACCTCTTTGCTATCTTACGTGCTTCCACTTGGAGAAAAAAACCTCTTTGCTGTCTTACGTAGGTGCCAGGTACGCTGTTCATATCTCCTCTTCTCTGCTTCTTCTTCTTTTTTTCTGCTTCTTGTCCGTATGGATTTTGGGGCTGTGGGTTTGGGAAAAAGTATGGATTTGGGGTGTTGATGCTCAGGGATTTGGGGTAGGGATTATGGATTGGGGCTGGGGGCTGAGTGAACGGAAAGAGGGATAGGGTTAATCATGCTGACGATCGAGGGATCATTCGGCTCTGATACCAATTGATGCAGGCCCTGGGGTTAGGGCTTACGTGGGAAGTGTTAAAAGCACAATGGGTGCTGAAGCACGTGTCCTAAGACACAATCAATCTCCAAAGAGACAATAAACGAGGACGCACTTCAATGGGAAAACCCAATTTCATTAATCAATTCTAAAAATAATCTTGTACATATAAATAGTAAAAGAAGACTTAAGCCCTAAGAAACTAAATAAATTGGAAATCTAATCCTAAATAGAATAAAATCAGAAACTAATGACATATAATTAGTTAATAAAATATTCTAAATCTAAGTGGGCCCTACACATGTGGCCATGAGGTCTACGCTGCATCGGGGGGGGGGGGGGGGTTCTGAAGATTTCGTATAATCAAAAGCAATCTGCTCACCCAACCCTAATTGGACGACCATTGCCTTTCTTTCCTCCAAAACAGTTATCGTTTTCTTTTCTACATCTCCTTTCTCTTCTTCCTTTTTCCATTCAGTCACATACTTTTCTCTTTTAATGTTATTTTTTCTCTAAATCAGGAGTTACAACTTGGTATCAGAGTCCTCATAACTTAAGTGGAATCATTAGGAACTAGATTTTTTGTTTGTTTGTGCGTCCACTCGCACCTAGGGGCTAATGTAGGCCACCTAAGTGCTGATGTCAGTGCCTTGGGTTAGAGGTTTGGGTCGTGTCTGTTCACCTACAGAGGAAATAGTGAGTCTCAAACACAAGTCAAAAGTTTAGATCATGACTTGGGGTTCCACGGAAGTGCAAATAATCAAGAAGTGGGATTTAGATGTTTTTGTTCTTCAAATGATTCTCAAAATATGTGAGGGGTCTACATATGAAACTTCATGTCTTACGGTTTACTATTTATACGAGAATATTGAACGGTTTGGATCATGAATTGGGGGCCACAAAAGTGGAGAAAATCAGATCTATTGGATCTCTCTTTCTCTCTCTCTCCACATATTTTTCAAGATCTATAAAGATTTAAGATAAGAAACCAAACGTCTTAGGTTTTTTAGTTCAATAAAAAATTTGAGTGGTTTGGGTTGCAATTTTAGGGTCCGAAGAGCTACGAGAAAAGAGAAGGTGGTTGATGGGTTTTGGTCCTGTGATCCATTGGAAGCGATTATTTATATCGGCGCATCTCTAAGGTGTGATATGTGTAGTGGTTTTACACCTGGAGAGGTGTGGAAATGACCCTATTTACACACCATTTTTCACACCAAAATTTATGTTTTTGATGTGTGAGTGCAAACAAACGTGGTAATGCATAGATGTTGCACGTGTAACATTTACATATGTAAATGAGTGCAAACAAACAGCCCCTAAGTGGAAGCCATTATAGACGACATTAAAGCATTTGAGAAGAATGGGACATGGTAATTAACCAAACTTCCAGTTGGTAAAAGTATTGTTGGTTGTAAGTGGGTCTACACATTGAAATATTCAAAGCTATAAAGCTAGAAGCTTTGTTAAAAGATATAATTCAGATTCAAAATTCTCTCTTACTATTCATTGTCCCCATCATATTTTGCATTTGTCTCGAACATCATTCGAAAACATACCTGCATGTGTCACTGAGGCCCTGTCTCATCCTAAGTGGGAACTTTCCATGATAGATGAGATTAAAATACTTGAGAAGAATGGTCATCGGAATTAACAAAACATCCAGTTTGTAAGAATGATCTTGATTGTAAGCGAGCATACACATTGAAATATAATCTGGACAAACAGTTCAAAGATATAAAGCTAGAATGGTAGTAAACTGTAAAACGGTTTTACACAAGTCTTATGGGATTGATCACCATGAAACTTCTTGAGCGGCAAAGTCTTGTTCAGATAATAATTCCAATGACAGCAAATTTATCCTGGCTTTTGCCTCAGTTGGATGTAAAGAATGCTTTCCTCTATGATGTTTTCCAAGATGTTTATATGATCTCTCTAGGGTTGGTTCCAAAGATCAGATGGGAACTTATGTCAGTTGAGAAAAAGGCATTATTTTGGCTGAAACAGTCATCTCGAACTGGTTTGAAAGGTTTAGTCATGCAATGCCAAGGTATGAACCCAAAAGATGTGAGGCAGATAACATGATTTTTGTTAAGAGAAATAATGAGAAAGTATCTGTCTTAATAGCTTATGATGATGACATTGTTGTGATTTGTAATGAGAAGAGGATGTAATGCGTTTAAAGGGATATCTGAGAAAATAGTTCGAAATAAAAGATCTGGGGGTCTTGAGATATTTTTTTTTGGTATTGAAGTAGTTAGTTCTAAGAAGGGGATTGTAATTTCCAAGAAAAAAATAAACCTTAGATCTATTAAAAGAAACAAGAAAGCTTTGTTTAATACCTGTGGAGACAACTCTTGTGCAGGATCATGGGCTTTATTGCAATGCTAGTGATTTGTTGAATGGTCCTAGAGTAGTGGCAAACCTAGGAAATTTTCCTTTGGGGGCCCACTATGTAAAAAAGAAGATATTCTTGGGGTGCCGTATGTTAAAAATGCAGACATGGCGGTTTTCGGAAAATCATGGGGTTCATATGTAAAAAATGCGTAAGATTTTGAAAATCAGAAGTGGGTTTCCAAAATTTTTTGGAGGGGCCATGGCCCCACCTGTCCCCTAGTTCTGCCCGTCCTAGAGTGTACCAAAAATTGGTTAAAAATGAAGCTTTTTGCATATACCCCCCTAAGGTTTCTAGAATTTATAAATAGGCCCATGTGGTTTGGATATTTATAAGTAGGCCCCTTCTTTTTCATTTTAATACCTTCCATGTCCCTAAAATCAGTAGCCTTCTCACCACCAAAAGTTTTTAGGGTGGAATGATAGTTTTGCCCATCTCTTTATCCCTATATGCTTAAATTCAAAAGCTTAGACATGTTTTTTCTCTAAAGCTTGTAACATTAATAATTACATTTAGTGGGAGAGAAAAATTGTACGTAAACCTATTTTTACCGGCACATGGGCTATTTCATTAAATCCATATCGATCATAATGACAATCAACGCCTGTGTTTATAATTGGTTATAATTGATCTAATCCATGCACAACCCACCGTTGGATTGATGAAAATTTCAAAATACATGGTTAGGATTCATGTGCATTAAAAAGTTGAGAAAGACCGTTGGGAGTTGGAATAAAATAATGGTATTTTATAAATAATAATATACTCATTTTTGTTTAATGGATGTAAGGGTAAAGCTGTGATTTTTATAAAAGTTTAACACAAAACTCATGGTGGTTACCCATTTAGAGACATGAAAGGTATTGAAATGAAAAGGTAGGGGCCTATTTACAAATACTAGAATCACAAAGGCCTATTTACAAATCATTGAAACCTTAGGGGTGTATATATAAAAAACTCTAAAAAATGTATCTAATAATCAAGTGATCAGATTTTAAGGACCCAACCCTGAAAATTTATAAATTAGAAAATTTAATTTCGGTTATAATACTTTTCTGTATTATTAACTGAAAATTCAGATTTATTTAGAATATAATCAAATAAATAAGAATTAAATGAGATTTTAATATAATAAATAAATAATTATATTTGATCAGCATAAGGTAAGTTCTAAATTTTGTATTAAGCCACAGATAACAATAATTACCAATATTAGTGTCATGAGCAAATGAAACATATCGAGGTTTATTGTCATTTATTGGTGAGAAAGTAGCGATGAAAGAAATACAACAAGAGCATGCTCTAACTAAAGATCAGTTGGCAGACTTTCTTACGAGAGTTGTCAAAAGAAACAGTAGTTAGATTTTTTCATCCAAGATGGGTATAGTAGATATATATGCATCAGCTTGAGGGAGAGTGTTGGAAGTTTGAAGCTATCCAGAGACATTTTTATAGTTTCAGAAATACCAGGGACTGTTTTTTAAATACTAGAAACTTGTGGGGTATGTCATTTTTTAGATGTTATTAATATAGGTTAAAGTAATCTGGTTGCCTGGACCTGGTTGGACAACCTGTGACTTTCTTTCCTCCAAAACACTTCTCATATTTGAGGATATTCTGTATTCGTTGATCGATGATGACCACACTATCTCTTGCCCTTTTCATTCAGCCTGAGGAAACTATTCATATGCCCCAGGATGGGAGCTGCATTCAATTATGAGGGAAAGTTTGTAAATCCTTTGTTTTTCATGTATCCTTGTTATGTTATGTTTCATTTTCATGGCCCACTGTTGCTGATGAGCATATATGTGTTTAGGTTGGGGATATATCATAAATCATTTCTTTTCTTCCTTCCATCCACAATTTACTTATTTGTCTTCTTAGTGACCATAGGTTGTGTTACTAATTTGGGAAGGTTGGATGTTAATCAGGAATTGCACTGTATGTTGCCGAAGCAATAATTGCCAACTCTTTTGCTGATTTAAATTTCATCAGTCAAGGAAGCGATTTGGCATATTCAAATGCTCATTCGTCAAGAGTTATGAGTGAGCCGTTAAAGCAACCTAGCCATAAAAAAAGGAAGCTCGTTTCTGGATCACCAGCAGAACAGCAAAATGTAGTTGAAGTGGACATTCTCAACAACAAACGGACAACTCCACTTTCTGTTCAAATAGCTGCATTACAGGCGTTGGAAGCTCTTCTTACTGTGGTACGTGTATTTTACTATTTTTGGTATGTGCTGGTATATATTTAATTTTTTTTCACGTACATTTTTGCAAACATTGTAGCTGCCAGCTCATGGATGAAGACTCAATGGTTTCCTCTTTAGTTTATTATTCTCAATATTATCTTATTGCTATTATTTGTTATTGTTGTTACTCATAAGAAAGATTTCTGAAGGAATTCTTTATCCCTTTTTACATGAAAAATGATGGAAGTTATGAATAGTTATTTGGGAGAAGTTTTAAACTGTTAAGAGCAGTTTGATTAATTTGATCTTTTTCCTTTTGGTTCTTCCATGAAATTTTTGAATGACCAAATTTCCCTTATGAAGGTGGGACTATCAAATTAGAGGGTTTAGATAATAATTCTGCTAATGATATAATGTATTCCATGAAATATTTATAAATCTATGGAAATGTGGGCATATTGGGCGATTGTTTTTCTGGCTCTGACACCAGCTGAATGTTGAAAGTTACATAACTGATCAATGGTATTTTGTTCGCTCTTCTACAATGGCATTTTAGCGACTTAATGTTCTCGAGCAAGGGTGATCTCTGCCATGTGGTGCTAGTTCCTTCCCTGGTTGCATTTTCTGTGGAGTTTTCTCCTCAAAGTTTCTTGCTTTTCTGCTGTTATGTTGTACCTTTTGTTTTGTTGGATACCCCATCCACTTTGTGATTTCATGTTTCTTTAATAAAATTGCTGTTCTTAAGATAAAGTATTTTGTTGTCTAAGAGTTGTTTCGTTTTGATTATGCGATTTTGCTATTTGAATCTTTTTAACGGTATTTTGCTATTTGTATATTAAACTGAGTATCTCAAGATTAGTATTTTTGATATGTCAAGAAATAATAATAATAAAAAAACCTTTAATGGTTCTGATGTAGAGTGGTTTATAATCCAGCCTATTTACGTTTAGGTCCACATTCAAGATAGGGCCGTTCCAATTATCACAGCTCATATTTGTCAATCAACCCGAAAGGAAGCAAAATTCCACTGCAAAATAAAAGGGATATCAACTTAAATCACATGTAAATCAACCCTAATAGGGCTTACACAAGACCCAATTCCAAGAGAGAAAAAATGACCATCAAGGGACGGCATCCAACTCAAAATTGCATGAGTGGATTATTCCAAAATCTAATTCTCCTCTCCTTACATTGATATTTATAATGCTTGTCTTTTATTCCAAGCCATACAACTCATTATGAAGTCTCTAATCCTAGTCATACATGAAGAGTTAAAGTTCTTAAATGTAATTTCTGATTGGGGAAAAAAAGCTTCTACATTAATAAAATAGAATGAATATATGGAAAAGGGGAAACTAGGTAGGATTGGAGCTAACTAGGAAGGCCAAAAAGGTAGAATCTCTAGATAATTAGAAAGAACATTTGGAAAGAAGAGAGAAACTAAAAAAGAGACTTGGAAGTTGGAAAAGGAGAGATGATTTGGTTGGAAATTTAGAAAGAAGGACAATAGAAAGAGCAAAATAGGAAGGCAAAAATAAAAAAAGGAGGTTGAAAGGTTGGCACCTGCCTTGGCCCCCAAGGCTTAGAATGCAGACTGTGGGCCCCGCTGCCATGGGCCGCTCTTGCAGGTCGGGCCAAGGGCTCATCCATCCGTTTAGTTTTGACTTATTTGGCCCTTTTATCCCTTGGAAATAGTCTCATCGGTTGACGCAGTCTAGTGCTAAGCTCATCCAAGGCTGTCCGTCAAAACATTGCAATTGCCATCCACATCAGGGTTACTTTTGGAAGATCTCGTATAAAAAAGATTTACCTTTTTCCCCCTTTTAATAATGCAAAATCCTTGTTGTCATGGTTCTGGTTTATTTGTCAGATTGTCTGAGTTCCATTGAAATAGTAGCAGCACGTGTAAACTATTCAGTTTTAATTGCTATTATGCAAAACAAAAATGATTATGATGTGATGTTTAACGTCTTTTTCTTCCTTTTTTTTTAAATTGCCTGAGTACATTGCAACACTATCCATATTGTTTGTGACTGACTGGTATAGATCTGAGCAGCATCTATAATTCTTCTTCTTTTTTGGCAATGATGAATTGAAAATCCATTAAGAAATTGCTTAATGCTTTTTTGTCATGCTCAGCTCCATTATTGTTTGTCTACTTGTTTGAGCTCTGATGTGACAGTGATGATGTTGTTTATGCATGAGTTATTGGACAATGTAAATTGTTTTCAGTACTTTGACAGGGTGGTGCTATGAGATCAGAGTGTTGGCGATCAGATGTTGATCTTCTTGTGATAACTATTGCAACACATGCTTGTAATGGGGGATGGTTCAGTAAGGAAAAAAATTGCATCTTATCCGAAGAGTCAACGTCAACTCGAGCAGATTTCCAGCTTGCTGCACTGCGCGCACTTTTGGCGTCTCTTCTCTCCCCAGCTTGTGTTCGGCCGCCATATTTATCACAAGGCCTTGGACTTTTTCGTCAAGGTAACCTTAAACTTAATCTTAGTTTCCAGATTTTCTTTTTTGATTAATGTAATTGAAAGGAAACGGAATTATAGAATTGAGCTCTTGCAATGGGTGCTGCTGACTAGAATCGATGGAGAAATAACCAGAATATCCTTAAAAAAATGGAAATTATGGGAAATGTGCATTACGAGGAATAAATAAAATATTTCAGGAGCATATAAAAAATTCATGAAGTTCTCCTTTTTATTTTGTATTTTGTATTTTTTTTTAAAGGGCACGTGCATTACGAGGAATAAATAAAATATTTCAGGAGCATATAAAAAATTCATGAAGTTCTCCTTTTTATTTTGTATTTTGTATTTTTTTTTTAAAGGGCACGAATAACTTTCATTAAATGGATTAAGGATACAAAAGGAAACCAAAAAAATATAAAGACCAAGGCACAAGAGCATTTTACCCTAGAAAACTGAAACAAAAGACTGCATAATATGAGCAAAAAAGGGAACATTCCTAACAACCCCTTTCTTTGCTAAGGAGTCCACCATGCCTTTTGCCGATCTACCATCATCCTGAAACACCATTCAAATCGAAGAGGACAAGGTTTGAATCTCACTTAGAACTGGAAATTCTCCTTCGTAGTATTAAATATTAATCATTACTTTAAGAGTTAATAGCTGAAAGTGATCCTGAAAGAGCTATAATAATAATATCCATTTCAAAAAAGAAAAGAAAAGGAGCTATAATAACTTCTCAGAAAAAAAAGGGCTATAACAAGACAAGCAAGGAATCATGGAGGCTGTCCTTCAACTTAGGGAAATATGAGCATTAGCTTTGCCAGGCTCTTTTACTCATTTGCCGGTCAATTTGTTGGGTGACAGACAATCTGGCTGCAGTAGGGTCCTGTATATTGACTTAATGGGCACTTGTGTGTAATCATTCTTTCATTCTTCTTCTTCTAATTGCCCATACTAATTCTAAAAGTTTGTATCATTGTTTATCAATAAGAGTGGAATGAAGAAGTCGTAAGTGACATGCTCAATTGTTGGGTTAAGTATTTGTGCTTTTGCAAGCGCCTCTACTACAATTCCTAGAATTCCTCTGCTGCAGGTTGCAATGGCTATTCCTGTGGACTTATCTATCCAATGCATTCAGGACAGACAATCCCAATCATTCTCCAATTTGAGGAGGTTGAGCTCATTTCTACAACTATTGTCAACTGATAAAATTCAGAGGCTCAAATACTCGCACCTATGAGAAAATTCACCACCCAGAAACTCTTTCCTGGGTTGCCCTTTATGCCCCGCTGTTGTGTAATGTCTTTTAACTTAATTTTTAATGGTACTGTGGTCCCTGCTAAAGTGGCAAGTACCTCTAAGCCTCAATATAAAAAAAAAAGTTTAAACCTCAAGAAATGATGTGGATCAAAGTCTCACAAACACAACTGATTTTTATTTTTCAGTGGGGCTAAATGACTTTAAAGACTCAAGTTGGTTAGTAAATGATCTTCTGAATATGCTATACATAGTCCATTGTATTAAACAAGTCGCCAAAGATGTGCTTGGGAAGTCCTAAGACAAGATGAAGGAAAAACATAAAGAAGTATGGTCGAAGAATGCGAAAATATAGAAGGCTATTTTTTATTTAGAAAAGTTCCTTGAAAAAACCGAACACTTGTTGCATATAACAGAAGACCTTGGAAGGTAAATTTCTGGAAGGAGATGATGAGAAAGCCACAAGTGAGGCTGAAGTACAAACCTTATGGCATTTGTATGTCCACTTAGGAACTTATGAAGGACAGAATTATGTTAATAGTTGTCAAGATCAAAGAAAGGGAACCATTGAACAAAAGGATCAAAGAAAGTGAAGCTGAAGATTTTGATAACATAAGGTGCATTAATATAAGTATAAATCACTTAGTGAGAAAGATGATATAAAAGAAATATGGTGAATGTATTTTAAAGACCTGTTTGATACAAAGTAAGCACGGAGATAGATCATGAATGAATACCATGTAAAGAGAATGAACAAAAATCTGTGAAAGAAGTGAAACATAGCCTTCACAAAGATGAAAAAATAGACCATTATGATTAATGATATACCTCTAGAAATATGGTTGGCTGAACTCGGTTTTCCTTAAGAAAATTAGTCAACACCTTTTGAGTACTAGAAGAATCTTGAAGAGCAGGGAATGTGCACTATGGTCACTATTTATAAAATTAAGGGGGATAATCATAATTGTGTGAATTATTGAGCTATCAAACATGAGTTACCATGGTTTTGTGACCCAGTAGCTCCACTGGGAACCTGGTCGAGTCAACTAGACCTGATCGTATATTGGTTGGCCAGGTCAAGTTGAACACAATTTGGTCAAGTTTTGGTTGAAACAGTCGACCGCCAGGTTTATTCATGGCTAGGCTTGACTCATCTTGGTTTGGCCAAGTCCAACTTGTCTCAAGACACCAAATTGAAATGTTTCTGCTATTTCAGCATTTCAATGTTTCACTTTGGAGTTGTGCTTGGGGGGAAAAAGATGTAAATATAAATTTAGAAAAATATGAAAACAGTAAAAAGTGAAAATATCGTATTAACTATATAGATTTAGCTCATACTACTAAAGCAACAATGTAATCTGCTATATCCCATGCTAAATAAATGAAAACCTAATTGAAGAAGTAAAACAAATAAGTGGTCAGAAGGGACCTGCTTCCTGCTTACAGCCCTAGAGGAGATAAAAGCCTTACCTTTAAATGAAAAACAAAAACGAAAAAACCATGCAGACTCAGCCTTAATGAAAGACATATTGGTTGAAAACCAACTCAGAATAAAAAATAAAAAAAAAAAAAAAAAATCCTCGCATTTATCAAATTAGTATGAAATATGGAATTTTGGCTTGTTCAGCCAGAATCACCGTATTTGGAATCAAAATCAGGAATTCCAGCTGAACATGACTAAAATTCTGACTGAAATCTTTATGCACCACGTGGGGGGTGAGGGTGTTTGTTTTGGCGAACTGACCAAAGCAAATAGTTTCACCCAGTTCGGCCTAAACTAACCAGAATTGACAACCATGGCTCTCAAGGCATTTAATATTAAAGAAGCTTGAGACTGCACGTAATCATATCCGCAATATACGGTTAACAAAATTAAGTACTGCACTGATACTTGTGTACAACTTTTGGTTCATTGTCTCACATATTATTTCAGTTTTCTTGCTTTTTTTCAGCAATAAAATGTTTGATAGGAATGTACAAAGTGAATAATTTCATTTATTTGGAATGTTTTAAAGAAGAAAATAATACTATAAAAAAGATATTAGTATGAATAAGTCTCATGTTATGGTTAGGATACTTGTATCCTTATTTTTATCCTGGATTTCTAATAGTGCAGTCATGTCTAGATCAGTTAGATAACTCTGAAGCATCTCGACTTAAAAGTTAAAATTCAACTAGACCAAAATAGGTCAAGTATCAAGTTGATACAATGAGTTTGGAACTATGGCAAGTTTGCAGCACTTATTCAAGATCTGGGTATGTTCAACAAATATCAAAACATCCTTATAACTTTTTTTTATCGGTGTGATATCCTTTCAACTCACACTAATTATATTACTGATCAACAAAAAACCTCACTAATTATATCTGATATCCATAGTCTCTCTTTTGTTTCTATTTTTTTAAGCTTGCGGGAGGTGGGGGCGGACATGATTGGCCTGCCTTTAGTGCTTGATCAACTAACAGGACCTTTAATTAAATGACTTACATTGTCTAAGATCATCCATAAAATTATGATGTTATGCAGGCAGGCAAGAAACTGGAACTAGGCTTGCTGAATTCTGTGCCCACGCTCTACTGGCCTTAGAAGTACTCATCCATCCCCGGGCTCTTCCATTGTCAGACGTTCCCTCTGGCAACCGCAGCGTGGCTGGTGAAGGATTTAATCACAGGTTCCCATTTTCCAGCAGTCAGAATCCCAATCTTCATTTCTCGGGTGGCATGCCTAGTGCATATGATCTTGACCCAGAAGATGACTTGTATGATAGCTGGCTGGGGAATGGCGAAGAAGGGGCAACCCACATCGGCAATGAGCAAACTGGAAATGGCAATGAAGAACCGCTCATGAATGAGATCTCACCAGATGTTGAAGTACCTTCTACTGCAAACCTCTCTGGTGATGCTTCAGTTGGTGACCTGGTTCCACCAGTGGAGGAAGCTCGGGGGCCTACTAGCAGTTCTTTTGTGGAGTTGGTTGGGAGTAGAGATAAAATCATAAATGAATCCGAGCACTTGAATGTCTCAACTTCTGGTGTTGGAATATCAAGTGATGTTATTCTTCCCAGTGCTTCAGCTGCCAATAAGATGCCATCTGAAAAAGATGTAGTAAATTCGGCTGACACCACAGATTTCACAAAATGTTCACTTGTTTCTGGTGGGGTTTCTCCTAGTACTGGCAAGGGAAAGGGGCTTCCATTCTCCTCCGATTCTGATGTGGATTCTCTACCGGATATCGTTGATGGTGATCCTGATTCTGACTAGCCATCTCATGAAATTTTGTATGCGTAGATTTTACAGAAGAAAAGAGAATAACTGGTAATTTATATAGAAACTTGGACTTTGAAATCTTGGGAAGCTGATCAATTGTGTAGGATGACAACCTATATAACATGTCTGACAATTTCAATAATTTGTAATTTATTTGAAAATTTTGTAATTTATTTGCTCTGATCAGCCACCTCTAGAAACTGCTCCTGGTTGGCACATCTCTGGTTAATCTTCTGCATTGTCTTTGCTTCCTCCAGCCAAATCTTTGAGCACTTGCGGATTGGAGAAAGATTCTTTTGTTTTTTAGGCCTTAGGCCGCTTTTTTTTTTTTTTTTCTTTAAAAGGAAACTATATATCCATCAGTGGGGCCCAGCTCAGAAATCAAATAGCTAAAAATCACTGCCATCCCTTGTTTATCATGTGATTGAATTTCACTCCAGTTGGAGTTGGGCCTCTAGACAGACTAATCATGCTTGGAGTACATGATTTGAATGCTGAAAAACAGAATGAGTTAAAACAGGTGTTATACTGTGTCAGACTCCATTTAGAAATGGTTTTCCGTGAACTCAGCAGAAATGGTTCATCTGTTTCCCACCCCCACCCCCCAACTTTTGGCTTGCAAATGTGCTACATTGAATCATGGACAAGTAGGCTGACAACAAACATGTCCTTTTGTGGAACCATTGGACTTGTAAAAATTCTCTGAAGTTGGTATCTGTAACTAGGGCCTATATGCTTTCAGATTTTTTTGAACACACCAAATCCAACATCATCTTCCCCCTTGTTAATAACAGTGAGGAAACCTTTTCGATGGAAAAACTCTCCATTAAAACAGATTTATAACCCTTGCACCATCAATTATTTGTTATGATATAAATAAAAAAGGTGATTTTGATATAATATGTTTCTATTCTATAAAATCTAAAATAGAAATAGTTCTCAAAAACAAAAAATTTATAGGCTTAAAATTATAATCACAGATAGGAAGGATGCTATGTACTATGTCTCAATCACGAAACATAGAATAATTATCAAATATAATATTAAATCAAGATAATCTTAATGAAAAACTTATATTATCGGTTTTATGGAGATGATATTATGAAAACTATTAGAGCATATCCTAGTTTGCCTTTTTTTTTTTCTTGTTGCATATTGAATCCTTTTATCAATATTGTCAAAAATAGAATATTTTTAAATTATGAGTGTGTGTATATATATATATATATATATAGATAACCACAAGTCCTAGTTGCTATAAGTGTGTTGGTTGTGTTTTCGTGTCGTATGAGTGATACTATTGTTATAAGATTTTTTTCAATAAAGGATGAGATGAAGAAGAGAAAGAGGAGTTATGGTTAGGTAATTGATACTGGCACTCATTTTTTTTATGGAGGCACTCCTTTTCAAGGTAAATGGTGAGAAGGAAATTGGCTTGAATTAGAGTGCCTCCATAAAAAAAAAAAAGTAGTGCCAATATCAATTACCTATGGTTATTGTAGAAACGGGTGAGAGGAGATGAGGGGAGAAATAATAGGCACGGTTTAGAGAATTTAAATGGGGTCAAAATCAATTTGGTAGTCAAAATCAATTGGAATTGGCCGCTTTCATATATTATATAATAGGCGTTTTAGGACGAGATTTTAGCTCGGCCATCAAAGTTGTGGCCTTTTCAAAATCGGGGCCTATCATATCCTACCCTATCCTCGGGCTTTAAGACAAAAATAAAAGACCTAGCTAGCTTTTCAAAGGCTTGGCCGGGTCAAGCCGAGCGCCTTTGATGGGCTTTCTAGCAAGCATTGGATTGACACCCTACTTGATGGGCTTTCTAAAAATTGTTGGATTGACAGTCCCTACTTGATGGGCTTTCTCAGCAGTTGTTTGATAAAAGGAGATTGGTGTTAGAAAGCCTGTAACCCAACAAGGGAGAGAGGTTTAAGTGACTGCCCAACTCGGAGTGGGACTGTGTCTTCCAATTCCATCTCTTCTTTTCCGCTACAATCTCACATCCTCTCTCTCTCTCTCTCTAAACAGACTCATGAACCGCTACGACAGCCGATATGGAGAATCCGGTTCGTACCGGGAACGAAGAAGGTAAGTGAAAAGAGAAAACCCCACCAATCGAAAACAGCATTTCCTAACAAACAGGAGAAGAATATCTTATCCACCCTTTCTCATTTTTCCTGGTTTTGCCTTTCTAAGTGATGGGGTTTTTGGAAGCGGCGGTGGCAGGAAGGAGTCGGACGGCTCCGGCGCCGCCCTGTCGAAGGAGGAACTCGACGGCCTCACCCCCTTCGAGAAGAATTTCTACATTGAGTCCCCGTCGGTGGCGTCCATGACTGAGTCCGACGTTGAGGCTTACCGCCGGCGGCGGCAGATTACCGTCGAGGGCCGAGATGTCCCCAAGCCTGTGAGAGAGTTTCGCGATGTGGGGTTCCCTGGTAATTCATTGCCGTGATCTCTGAGATTTTGATTGGTGCCTTTTTTGCAATTTGGTGATGTGGGTGTGTTTGATTTGTTGTGGAAACTGAGAAAAATGATGCTTTTGGGGTGGGAATTGGAAATGAAGGGAAGGTGTTTTTGTTGGTTGTTTGAAATTGGAGTGGAATGATCTGTATGTTTTAGAAGAAATTCTGTTTCTTTGGCTATTTCGGATTTTGGGTTACAACTTACAATAATAGAATATCAGATGGTGTTTCTTCAATATCCAAACTAGTGTATCAGGGCCTTGAATTTGGCAATGTTAATCTCTTAGATTGATACACCTTAATCTATTTGTTGCCTTTGTGTTCGTTCTTCAGATGGTGCTTTGCAGACTTGCAGTTTGGGCCTTTGGCTACATAGGGGCAGCATTTTGTGTTGAATCTTAATCATCATTGAATGAAATATGTCATCATTCAAAGAAAAAGAGAAATTTATAGGCAACCATAACTGACAAGGGAAAGAGGAGAGTAGTGTCAAGGCTACAAGGAATTGAGCTGGTTGGTACAACCATAAGAGTAGAACAATGAGAGTGCATCTATTAAAGCAATGGGCATAGAAACATGGCTATCTTCAAGTAACTACTTCGTACATCACGTGTATAAAATATATATTTAGGTATAAAGGATGCAGGATGATAATTTGAAGTGAGAGCAGGTGCTGCAGTGAGACTGTGTTTAAAAGGTTCTTAAAATATTTACAATGTGATATTATTTGGATTGGTCTCATCATCACTCCTTATCTATATTCTTAAAGTAGAACCCATTTTGAAGTATGGTAGGAATTTATAGCCATTTGCCAATTTGATGTAACCCTCCTTTACTTGGTTTTTGGGATTGATACATAACGAAGTGCCAATACTTGGCAGAGTTAGATCAAACCCAGTCTCTTTCACCAATAAAAATGAATCTTTCAGTCTTATGATTACTGTACAATTAAGATTTCCCTACACTTCTAATTTAGAGCAAAGATTTGAATATGGCCCCTTTTAAGTGCAATATGTGACCATTCGGGGAAAAAAAAGAAGTAATGTGTCAAATATTTTGTCAAAAAGAAAGTAGCTATCAATTGTATTGTAAAATTAATATTTTGGACTGTGGAGTGTATTATATTAGCAATTCAAAATATGTAATATAAATTATAACCTACTAAAATTCACAATATAAGATGTTTACTCCCAATTCAGAATATCTAATATAAATCATAACCTATTACATTTCACAATATATGAGGTTTAATCCACACATGGATTTTCTTTCAAGTCCTTGAAAGACTGATTTCATATTCATTGTCCCGTCTCCAGATTATGTCATGCAAGAAGTTCTGAAAGCTGGTTTTGTTGAACCTACTCCTATTCAAGCCCAGGGCTGGCCAATGGCTTTAAAGGGCCGTGACCTCGTTGGTATTGCAGAAACTGGATCAGGAAAGACACTTGCCTATTTATTGCCTGCCATTGTCCATGTTAATGCTCAGCCAATTTTAGGTTCGATTGAATTCCTTTACATGCTTGAATATGATTTTTTAATGTTTTTGTTTTTTAAAAATTTAATCAGTCGGATTTGTATAAACTGAATTTTTGTTGGATTTATATTTCAGCTCCTGGTGATGGCCCAATTGTTCTAGTTTTAGCTCCAACCCGTGAACTTGCTGTCCAGATACAACAGGAAGCTACTAAGTTTGGGGCATCGTCAAAGATAAAAAACACTTGTATTTATGGTGGAGTTCCAAAAGGGCCTCAAGTTCGTGATCTTCAAAAGGGTAGATGATGTTATCAGATATATTAGTTATAAAAACTAAAAAGTAGTTTTCTTGTTGGAGATACTGAAATGTGTTTTTTCAAGTATTGGAGAAGTTCTGATGCAAATTTCTTTGCTCTCTCCTTTCTTCGAATCAGGGGTTGAAATTGTTATTGCTACACCTGGACGACTGATTGATATGATGGAATCACATCACACTAACTTGAGGAGGGTTACCTACCTGGTCTTGGATGAAGCAGATCGGATGCTGGACATGGGTTTTGAACCTCAGATTCGTAAAATTGTTTCTCAGGTACATTTCATTTCCTTTGTCATTACAAGATAACTAACACCTTGGTCTGTCAACATTTCATTTCCTTTGTTATCAGAGTTGATTAATAGAATTGGGTTTTCCCTTTGAGGTGCGTCCTCGTTTATGGTCTCTGCGGAGACAGGTAGTGTCAGCGGACATGTGCTTCGGGACGGGACCGGTATTGTGCTTCGGCACTTCCCTGCAAGCCCTAGTCCTAGGGCCTGCATCAACTCCACACTATTTATGGTGAAAAAAAATTGGAAATCATATTGAATTCTTTGTAGTTCTTTTCACTTCTACCCCATGTACCGAGTGAAGATGGTAAAATCGTATCCTACCTAGTCTGGTTTCCCAAGACGCTTGTGGTGTGTCCAAAGTCCAAACGCCCTGTTTCTGACGATAAACTGGAAATCACATTGTTTTGTGCAATTTTTCTTGCTTCACCCTGTGTCAATACCAGTAAGAGACATTGGTAATGATTTGTGGTGGAAAAGACAGTATGGCAGTATGGTGGAGTGTGGTTTTTAAGTCAGTCCTGTGCCAAACACGTACTCAAACTGATAGCCATAAGTAGTTCTATTAAAATATTCAAACCATGTGCGAGTACTACATCCGAATACTACAATAGCCGATGACCATTTTTTATGGTTGTTATTAAGTTATTGTTTTTGTGGCCATCTTTGCAACTTGTGCTTCATTTTTTTCTTCTATGACATCATTTTTGCCCTTCTATGACATCATTTTTTTTTCTCAACCTAGATTCGTCCGGATCGGCAAACTCTTTATTGGAGTGCCACTTGGCCTAAGGAGGTTGAAGAACTTGCAAAAAGATTCCTTTACAACCCATACAAGGTAATTCACTGTAACCATGCTTCGACTTGTGCAGCTGTAACTGTCATTTCATCTGTACAACTTGGTGGAATTGACCACTGACTTAAAACAGGTGGTCATTGGTTCCATTGACTTGAAAGCTAATCATGCAATTCGCCAGCATGTGGATATTGTATCTGAGAATCAGAAATATAACAAGTAAGAATACTTTCATTGTTTTGTTTAATGCTTTCTATGTATGGGTTAAAAGAACCTGCAACCTTATCATCAGATTGGTGAAGCTGCTGGAGGATATCATGGATGGAAGCCGGATTCTGATATTCATGGACACGAAGAAAGGGTGTGACCAAATAACAAGACAGCTTCGTATGGATGGTTGGCCTGCCCTCTCAATCCATGGAGATAAAAGTCAAGCAGAAAGAGACTGGGTCCTCTCAGAATTCAAAGCTGGCAAAAGTCCTATAATGACTGCTACTGATGTTGCTGCGCGTGGTTTAGGTATGTGCATATATGGTTGAGATCTCTCCGTAACCATTGTAGCTGAAGGGAGAGAATCTTCTCATAACTTCTCTTTCCTTTTCCTGTGGCAGATGTGAAGGATGTGAAATATGTGATCAACTATGATTTTCCTGGATCCTTGGAAGATTATGTCCATCGAATCGGTCGGACAGGAAGGGCTGGCGCCAAGGGAACAGCATATACTTTCTTTACAGCTGCGAATGCAAGATTCGCGAAGGAGCTGATTAATATCCTTGAGGAAGCAGGCCAGACTGTCAGTTCTGAACTGGCTGCAATGGGCCGCAAAACTTATCCTCCCCCTACAGGTTTGTTGTCCTTGCAGCAGACTGTTTCTCTTCAGATTTCGTAAGAATTTATTTTATTATTTTTTATCAGTTTAAATTATAAATAGTGGGGCCCATAATTATATTTATTACTCATCACATAGTAATTACAGGTTTTATTTATGCTCAGTGTTGGACCCACAAGGTTGGGGTTTGAGCCATGTTGCCATTCAAATATATGTATATATAGGCTTTATTTATGCTGAGGCTTCAATTCTTTACATGTGGGGTCCATGGTTAGTGTCAACTTACCTTTTAGAAAAAAGGGTGGAGCCCATGCTTTCATGATCCTGCCTATTCATCTATGCCCCCCACTGGAAGTTAACCCCAAAATTTTCCAGTGTAAGAGCCTAACCCTTAGGCAGGTGACCTTTTCTTTGAACCATTGTTGCATTTTTTTCCTGAGGCATGTTCCACGACCCCACTGGCATGTATGGTTAATATTTGGATAGAATGGGTGAATTCTAGACTGCATATGGAAAAAATAGCTCTTATTGGATGGTCATGACCTTGTTGAGGGCATATGAAATGGATGATAGAGACTAGATTGCTCCAACCATATATTGTGGCTGCCTCTCATATGGTTTTCATAACCCAAGCAGGATATATTTGAGCCATATGCAATGCCATGCAGGAGACCCTAATATGTGAGGGCAGCTCACTTTGGCTTTAAATTTGTAGGCTACAAAATAAAGTGTTAGGACTTGCAGTCTTGAAGATCTTAGTGTTTTTTTTTTTTTTAAATCGTTGAAGATCTTAGTGTTTTATAATCTACAGCGGACCCTAAGATCAACCATCTGGGTCAATTAACTATGGACTTCACATATTTGGCATTAGATGCCTTGGTAGACTTAAAGGTGTTTGGATCAGGAACTGCTTGTCATGAATAAATCCTTTCTTACCCTTTCCTCTCCTCTTTGTTCAGCAGGTCCTGGGAGCTTTCGCGATCGTGGGAGGGGCTTTGGAGGCGGTCGTTCATGGAGCTAATAGATGTCACTCGAGTAATGAGGCGGAACGACCACAGGGACTTATACTTCTAGTTTGCTGCATTTGTTGGGGTACCCTCTTTAGTGACTGTAACCTTTGGGGAGAGGGTGGAGCTTGTTCATTTTCTTTTGTGTATCGGATGCATGTGCCATCAAGTTTGGTACTGCCATAATTGGACTTTGTAAGAAAAGAATAGGTTTGCGCACGTTTTAAAGTTAAATCTAGAGATGGAAGGGGAAAAGGGGGGAAAAACCAGCATCATTTATAAATGGTATCACAGCTGAAGTTATTGATGCTTTTTGAGAATTGAAACTGAAAGTGCGCCATGCATGCAAGTCTAGCTAACAAAACATGGGTGATCTTGGAGATGAAAGTCTATAATCTTGTTATGTATTAACCAATTCTTTACTGGTATTTGATCCATCTTACTGTTTTGGGCTTTACGTCGTTTTGGTGAATCTTCCAGTTCGGGAAGATCTTTGGGGCTGGGAAATGGGTACTAGTATTTGGAAGGGAAAGTGAAAATTTGAGTGTGTAGTTGCACGGGGAATAATTCTTTCGTATCACAGTTTTCTAAGTTGTATGGGCTGATCCAAATGCTGGTTTTTCTTTCTTTCTTTCATTTTTTTTTTTTTTTTTTTTTGGGTATGGAGGATTAGACAATAGCATTTGGTGTTAGATATTTTTGTTGATGTGTTTATTTGAATGTGGTGGGTAAAGAATTTGTAGTAGTGGTCTGCTTGGTGTTCTGTTTAGTTTGAATGTGGTGGGTAAAGAATTTGTAGTAGTGGTCTGCTTGGTGTTCTGTTTAGTTTGAATGTGGTGGGTAAAGAATTTGTAGTAGTGGTCTGCTTGGTGTTCTGTTTAGTCCCTGTGGTATGCTTCATTGATCTCATTCACGGAGGCCTGGGTAGAGGCTACTGCCCACTGCAAGGAATGCAGCGTTTGATGGCAGAGGGCGAGGTGCTGATGGTGCTTACCGACTGCATACAGGAAAAAGTTGCACCATGCTGTGTGGGTTGTGGAATCACTTTAGTTACAGTTACCCATTCATTTCATTCTGTATGTTCTATATGAGGGTCAAATGACTCTATCATCCACTGATTATTGACTTACCCACCGTCTAGGGCGGCACCATTCCTTTTTGTATTTCAGTACATATATTGGTTTTTTTTTTGGGTCCTTGAACTTGAGGGCCCAGGGATGTGTGTGAAACTAAGGCGCCGACATAACCATGAGTGTGTTGGCTCATATATTGGGTTTTGGTTTGAAGTAGTAAGCATAAATCTGAAAGTGTAACCTGAGGATTTTGCTCAACATAAACTAAGATGGTATAACAAAATTCATATAGCCAAACTCAATATAGTTGGCAAAAGGCTTTACTGATGATGATGATGATGTTGGGTTAGAGTTTCTTGTTGAAGCTCTGGTAAAAGTAGAAAGGGTAATGGTGCTTCTGGTGGTGGTTTTGTGGTCTCAGTTGGGGGGGAACCATCTTGTGCTGAGTAAATGTGAGAAGTCTTCACCTTTTTTGAGTCTAGTTAAGGGTAGTTAAGTGTTGATAAGTTTTTTTTTTTTTTTTTTCTGGGGTCAAATGTGTTGGATATTCTTTTAAATTAAGGGCTTCATGTTGGAAGATACATAAAAACGAATTGTTTTTTTTTTTAGTGGTGAGTAGGGCTGATAAAATGGATTTTGAAAAGCATAAGAGGGATGCTAATGAAGCAGGAGCTCTTGCCGTTAAAGAGGTCCATTTGGATGCACAAGAAAATACAAGAAAGTAATATTGTATAGAATATAATCTTTCATTTTTTAAAAAAGAGAATCTTGTGCATTTGGCAATCCAATATAAAAATTTTTCAAAATGAGGTTTACAAAGTGGCAGAGTAAAATAAAAAACTTCACCAAATCTATGATGATGTTTATATATATAGTAAAGTAAAGGTAAATATCACATTGTGGTAAAGGTGAGGTAATGTAAATGTTAGATAAAATATATGGTGAAGTAAAGTGGGAGAGAGTGGTAAAGTAGTTTCTTATTGTTTGACTTTGCTTTATCACACTTAACTGTAGTTTATATGGTGGAGAAAAAGTGACTTGTGATAGAGTTTATGATAAGAAAGTGGCGGTTTGACTTTACTTTACCATATTACCTTTTTATCTAAACATGGTGAAGGGATAATATGTCACGTCTAGGTCAAGGCATGTTTGTTTATTTCTATGGTAAACTAAAATAAACGTTATTGTCACATCATGGTAAAATGTGAGGTAAAGTAAGGTAAGATGGAGTATGTGGTGAAGTAAGTAGGAGAGAGAGAGTTGTAAAGTACTTGTCATTTGTATTGACTTTACTTTATTACACTTTACCATAGTTTCATATGATAAAGAAAAGTGGTTTATGGTAAAAAGAAATTGGCAGTTGAACTTTACTTTACCACATTACTATTTTCATCCTGACATGGCAAATTACACATAAATTAAAGTATTTAATAAAAAATTATTCTAATAATGAACTTTACTACAATCAATAACATTAATTAACTTGTTGCCAGGGGCGGAACCAGGGAGGGGCCGGTAGGGGCCATGGCCCCTCCTCTGATTTATTGTTTCCTTTCTTTGGGTCCTTTGCTGCTCCATCTTTTGGCCATTATTTAATGGATGGCCCCTCCTTTGATTTGGTGTTTCCTTTATATGGGTCCTTTGGCCCCTCCATCTTTGGGCCATTTTTAATGGATGGCCCCACATCATTTGCAAATTAATAGCTAAAACAATATAATTTTGGATTCCCAGAAGAAAAAAAATAAAAACAAAATAGTAGCTGATTTGGGGAAAACCAAACTGGAATGAAAGAAGAAAGGTGAAAATGAAGGAAGAAAGAAAAAAAGAAAAGAGGAATGGATGGATTAGAAACCATTTTCCCAACCTAGACTCCCTGTCTCGGCCCACATACCTTGATTTGAGATCATGATGCTGATTAGAGGTAGGCAGGGAGGTTTTGTCATTGGAGTCTTAGAGATTATATAAAAGCTTATAGAGTTCTAGTTGTTCCATGTTTACGTACAAAAAAGAAAGGTTGAATAAAGCAACCCATAATCTAAATATGACTTTTACTTTATGTTTTAACAATTGTAAATGTACTAATGCTCCATATATTATTATTTCTTTTCAATCATGGTATTTGAAATCTAACTCATTCAAAATACTTTCCTACTCATGTTCTACTATTACAAAAATCTTAATCCAATAAGAATTATATCGACCCTAGATAAAGTTGTTGTTTTTTTATTTTTAATTATGGCTAAACTTTACTTGTTCTGCCTCATTTAATTATGTTTACTTATGTTAGGTGTTTTTTTTTTACTTTGCCCCCCCCCCGCCCCCCAAATAAAAAAGATTCTGGTTCCGCCTCTGCTTGTTGATTTTTTAAATATATATTAAAATTTTTAAATTTATATTAAAATCATGTAGAGTACCTTCCAAACAACTCAATTTAAATCTGTTATATTCTTCAAGAATTGTCAAACAGCAAAAATATTACAATATTCTAATATTACACTATTCTATTATGTACTATTTTATTCTTGCAATATTTAAATCTGTAAATATTGTATTCAGTAAACATCCAAATGGGCCCTTTTAACATTATATGCTTCTTTTTGGAAGTATATTGAAGCAATGAAATTTGGCAGTGCAAAAGGGGACAACTGAAGATAAACACCTTTTTTTTTTTTTTTGGCAAAACTAGATCTCTGTGGCCCCTTCATTCAAAGGGAAGCAAGGGTTGAAAATTTAAAATTGATCACCTGCTGCCTTATTCAATCAAGAACTTATTATTATTTTTTATTTTCATGACGCCCGCAATAAGCATTAATTCTAGATTATAACAGTTTACAGTCACCGACAATATGCCTGCATGGCCACTGCATGAGGTAAATGCAACTTGATAATGCCAAAATATGATTCAGACAACACCGGTCGAGTAATGGATAATTAATGCAATAATAAAAGAAGAGAGAGATTATAGTGGTTCGGTCAATCTGACCTACGTCCACTTTAGAAAAGGTAGCTCTGTATTGAAAGTCCCAAAGGATTACAATGTAATAGGTCGTGTAGAAGATAGAATTTTTTCCTCTTCACCAAGTGACGATGGGGTCTTCTATTTATAACCCTCCCCTAACAGATGGGGAGGACCTTCCACCATCATTCACAAGGAGCCTTGAACTGCCCCCGACAGACGAGGCAGTTAATATCCTCAGTTGGACTCGGAGAGAACAGGTTGAGGGTGACTTTTTCCGCAGCGACGTGTTAACCTTGACGTGGCCAAAGTATGTGGATCTGGACCCGGACCCGAACGGATCAATCAGACCTCCACAGATTTGGACCCTGGTTCATTTCTGATTGGGTTATTCTGACCTGACTCATCATCACTTGTTGGGTCATTTGGGCATGACTCATCATTTGCCCCTCAATGCCCCGTGCACAAATAATTTTTCAAAGGGGTGGATTTAGTAGATTCAGGTCTCTTCTCCCTCCAAAATCTTTTTCCTCTTTTTTGGTTTTAATCGTGTCAGTTTCTGTGGATATGTATCTGGGAGCGTCCTCATGGCTCCACCTTATCTGTGGTGGAGGATCAGTGATCTCAGTGGGCACTTGAACATCAAGATGGGAGTCGCAAGCTGTAGGTGCTGGTTTGCCAAAGGGAGATGCCTGGCGGGTGTGTGGAAGGCTATGGGGCCCCAAAAGGGCCTGGGCGCCCGAAGAGGTCGGGACACCCGAGGGAGTTATGGCCTGGGCGCCCAGGGAGAGATGGGCGCCTGGGGGAGTGAGGGCCTGGGCGCCTGGGGGAGGCTGGGACTTGGGCGCCCGGGGTAGTGAGGGCCTGGGCGCCCGGGGGACTTGGGCGCCCAGGGAGACTTGGGTGCCCCGGGGAGCCTGACGAGTTTGGGCGGTTTCTTGGATGCCCGCGTCGGGTGGAAAATTGACTTGGAGCTTGGTGGGCTCATTTGATACCCCCTCTGGGGCTGTAAATTCGGCCACAAAGTCGGCCAAAGCTCGTGCTTTGATAGCCGCTATTGGCTAGTACTGGATATCGAACTCGCCCAATTTGACTGCCCACTTAACCAATCTTCCGGACACATCCGGCTTTCCCAATACTCTCTTCAGAGGCTGATTAGTAATTACAACAATAGTATGGCTCTGAAAATAATGCCGTAGGCGCCTTGCCGTCGAGATGAGGGCGAGCGCCAGCTTCTCCAGCTCCGAGTATTTGAATTCTGCCCCTCGGTATGCTCTGCTCACATAATAGATGGGCTTTTGCACCCCATCATGATTCCTGATGAGGACAGAGCTGACTGCTGAGGGGGAAGCAGAGAGATACAAATACAACACCTCCCCGGGCGCCGCCCAGGTTGGCGCGGATTAATGTTTTGGGCACCGAGGGGTTTATAAACATATTTCTGGAAGGTTTGGCTCAGGTAAAGATTTACTGTTCCTCTTTTCTCCAGACTTTCATTTTATATGTGCTATCTTATTTCCTTTGTTCCTCTTTTTCAGGCCTCCACTGCATCCGTCTGTTTGTTGTCAAGGCCCGATCTCATAATCAGCTGAAACAGGATAATGAGACTGTGCAAAAGGAGCTTTCTGCTGCTCAAGGAAAGATTACTGCTCTTGAAGCTGCTAGAAGGGCTTCCGAGGTTGATCTTACGGTGGCCCGCGAGAGGACGACCAGGCTTGAGACTGAGCTCTCAGTTGCCCACGAGAGGGGGGCCAAGGCAGAGGCTGAGCTTGTGAAGGCCCGCGAGAGGGCTTCGCTCATTGAGGCTGAGCTTGTGAAGGCCCGCGAGAGGGCTTCGCTCAGTGAGGCTGAGCTTGCACAGACCCGTGAGAGGGTGAGGCTCAGAGAGACTGTTATGGAGTCAGAGATGAGGTCGGCACATGAGAGAGCTTCTCAAGCTGAGGAGAGGGCCGCTTTGGCTTTGAGGGACTTAGCGAATGGCCTCGCTGATGCCTTTATTACGGTGGGGTCATCTTATATCTGGAGCAAAATGTGCCCAACAGCGGCATTGAAAGGAGTGAATATTTGTCAGTCTTTCTGCGGAGCAGGACCAAGTCGGTCTTTGATAGGCACCCTCTCTGTCCTGCTTCGCTTGTTGCTTGTATCTTTCTTTTCGTCTCTGTCCCGATCCTTCCCCTTGTCCTCTGTTCTGGAGGATTCCCCTCGCCTAGCCCTTGTGATATTTTCAGCATTCATGTACTTCAGGGCCTTTGCCAATAACTCCGTCATGCTCTTTGGTGGGCGCTTCATTACTGAGAAGAGGAAGCTCGATGAGCGGAGGCCTCCTAAGAAGGCTGTCATGGGCACTTTGTCGCCGGGTTCTTCGACCTGAATTACCTCCTCGTTAAAACGAGTGAGGTAGCTCCTGAGGCTCTCATTTTTGTCCTGCTTTATGCTGAGCAGGTGTGTGGCAGGCTTCTGGTGGCGGCGTCCTCCGATGAAGTGTGACACGAAGGACTTGCTCAATTCCCCAAAGGTGGCGATGGAGGCTGGGGCGAGACTGGCAAACCACAGGCGAGCATAACCCTTCAGTGTGGTTGGGAACGCCCTGCACATAATCTCATCAGGGAAATTATGCAGCTGCATCTTGGTTTTGTACGTCTCCAGGTGGTCCAATGGATCCTTTCTTCCATCAAAGGTCTCCATGGACGGCATCTTGAACTTCCGGGGAAGCGGGTAGTTCATCACATCGGGCTTGAACGGTGTGTCCGTTCGCCTGACTAGGTGATCCACTGTCTCTGAGGCCTGCGCCTTCATGGCGTTGTAGAATTCTCCCAGTTGATTCTGCATCTCTTTGATCTTTTCGTCCCCGCGATTGGGAGCTTCCCTGGATAGGTCAGGAAAATAACTCCCCTCCTCCATGCTTTAGTTTTCACTCCCATCCTCATGTAAATCCTCCCCATTAGAGGCAGAGGGAGGAGGTGGAATTCCACCATGATTGGGTCCCCCTCCTGGAGGCGGGGGCACTTGGTGGTGGGCGCGACCGTGAGGGTCCATTAGGAGCACTCCATGAGGGGTGCCTTGAGGAACTCCCTGGGCGCCCTGGGGAACTCCTTGGGCACCCTGGCGAATCCCAGCAGGGACATCCTGGGCGCCATGGAGGTAGACGCCCCGACGAGTTGCTCCTCTACGTGGAGCAGTTGGATGCCCCGGGCGCGGTGCTCCTTGGGGTGCTCCTTGCGGTGCTACTCCAAACTATGCTCCTCCCTGTCCTGCAAGCATGAGTTGTAAGATCTGCTGGTTTTGGGTTACCAGCTGTTGCATGGTCTCCAACATCTGTTGAGGAGTGGGAGCAGGAGCATTCGGGGTATGATTGATCAGTTGAGGTTCACCCTCGCCTACTCGCTGAGTGTTATCTTCCGGTCGCCTTGCTGATCTTGTGGTGATCACCATAATTTCTGAATAAGATGTGTGAAGTGAGAACTTTAGCTTTGTTCGTTTCCCACAGACGGCGCCAAACTGATGATGCCAAAATGTGATTCGGACAACACCGGTCGAGTAATGGATAATTAATGCAATAATAAAAGAAGAGAGAGATTATAGTGGTTCGGTCAATATGACCTACGTCCACTTTAGAAAAGGTAGCTTTGTATTGAGAGTCCCAAAGGATTACAATGTAATAGGTCGTGTAGAAGATAGAATTTTTTCCTCTTCACCAAGTGACGATGGGGTCTTCTATTTATAACCCTCCCCTAACAGATGGGGAGGACCTTCCGCCATCGTTCACAAGGAGCCTGGAACTGCCCCCGATAGACGAGGCAGTTAATATCCTCAGTTGGACTCAGAGAGAGCAGGTTGAGGGTGACTTTTTCCGCAGCGACGTGTTAACCTTGACGTGGCCAAAATATGTGGATCTGGACCCGGACCCGAACGGATCAATCGGACCTCCACAGATTTGGACCCTGGCTCATTTCTGATTGGGTTATTCTGACCTGACTCATCCTCACTTGTTGGGTCATTTGGGCCTGACTCATCACAACTCATCGATTATGCATAGGAACAAATCTTTGTGGGTCAGCACCAACACTCAGGTTGTATTTTAATCTTTTGGAAAATTAAGATCAAACTAAAATTAGTGATTCTACAATCCCACAAATCAATCATACAGCTTTAGAATCAAATATTACCTCTTCAGAAACAAAAAGCTTCAGTTCATTTTTGAATCTTACATGCTACTTTTTTCTGCTTATCAATCTTGACTCCTTGCCTTTTGTGAGTTTATACAAGTCCTTGAAACATTGCTGCCTTTTGTCAGCTAGTTTTCTCTGTTCCACAAATTCTGTGTTCTTCACATGATACCAAGACCTTGCCTCTGTTATCTCACATGATACTAAGACCTTGCCTCTGTTATCTCCTTCACTGTAGCTACCCATTACCCTCTCCCTCTCCCTCTCCCTCTCTCTCTCTCTCCCATTTGAAGGGATTAAAGATAAATGTTTGAGTTCACACAGTGGCAGTGCTTCCGCTAGACTTTTGTCATGAGTGGCATACTAAGGCCTGTTTGTTTGCATCGAATAAAAAGGAATTGAAATCAGAATTCATGGTGAAATGACCTCCGTGAAAGGATCATTAAAGAAGTGAAGGATGAAGGATATAGTGTAGAGATGCATATGCAACCTTGACTTTCCAAGGTATTGAATTACTAGGGTGATGACTGGTATTAATTTTCGTCTTCTCTTGATTCAATTTCTAGCGAGAGGTTATTTGATGGTCATTTTTAAATATTTACCTTTAATTCTTCCATTTCGATCTTTTGTGGAAATAAAAAGTCCTAGAATGCCTAAGAATTGAATAACAAAAAACAAACAGGCCCTAGTTGCTTTGAGCACCAGTCTTCTTTGCGGGAATTTCATAAAGTGAAGCAATCAATACAGTTCTAAACATGGCCCTAATAGTCCCAACCATCTTATCGACTATTTGTTACTCTTTTTCTTCAGCCTGGCTGTTGAAGAAGGCAAATACCAAGTGGAGATTTTGTGATGGAAGAAGAGAACGTAATTCACAGGTTGATGCATTGGTGAGAGCTGGTGTTGAAAGGAAGAATATGTTGGAAAAGGAATTCTCCCCTAACCAATCCAACCGGGGGCGCCTCTAATTCAGGAGGGGTCCTGGTCTTTTGATGGCCCCATGCCTCTTTCCGGTTGGATGGATTGTCTGCAACATTCCTGCAAATAAAATTTCACATGGTGGAATATGGTTTGATATCATCTTAGCTGGTTTTCTCTGTATTATAAATTTTTGTTCGGATCCATCTTCTTGATGGAGCTCCAAAAGTGGTGATGAAAAAAGGTTAAAAATACAAAAGGCAAGATATTCTAATCTGATGGAGCTCTGGCAGATGGAAAAGCACCATGAAGATTCAATGCTTTCAAAGAGATTGGGGTTTGCTTCTCATATTTTCATGCTTGTAGCTAAGCAAATAGAGAAGCAAACACACTGGAAAAGCAGGAGCAGTTGACAAACACTATTTATTTCAGAAATGATGCATGATAATGAAAATTGGAGGACTAGAATATAGAGGCCTATTCGTCCATCCTCCTATTGAATGTTGTACCCTTGGATAGGAGGGTTTGCATGTGCTCCTAGGGATTAGTTCCCGGTTGTCCAGAATCGAGCGTCACTCGGGCTCAGGGCCAAAGGCTCTTGGGCTGGGCTGGGCGGGAGAAACCCTGGGTTATATATATATATATATATATATGGGCTTTGTTCTAGTGAGAACAGTTCTCACATAGTCACTGTGAGAACTTTTTATGGGACGCATTTATGGGTCCCATTTAGGGATAGGAGTAGAGGAGATGGAAAGATCTATGTGAGATCACCCCAAGTATCAAGTTTGACCCTAATCTCATGCCTCGAACCCGTTCATCCATTGCCCGCGAGTTTAATGGCTTCATATTAAGCAAAAATTTAATCATCCATCCAACGGCCCAATCCATTTGGATGGGTGTCAAACCTCAGGATTAATAACTATCAAGGGAGGTCACTGTTTATGCACGGTTTGGATTGGTTTCTAAGTGTGGCCCCACCAATAGTTCTCACGGAAGCATGGTGAGAACTAGTTCTCACTTGAATATTTCCCTATATATATACAGAGGCGGACCGATGTTTACCAGACCTGGGGCGGTCGCCCCAGGTCAAATTGCAAAGTCCTCCTTAAATTGTATTGGGCCTTGGCCCACGCCCCATATAAAAAAAAAGCTCGCCCCAGGTAAAAGGCAGAACGAAGAAAAAAAATCCCAGAATCCTCTTTGGCTCTGTCCCTTCCCTCCTCCGCTCTTCGTCTCTTCGCCTCTTCGCCTCTTCCGACCTCGGACCTACTCTCTTCCTTCGTAGCTTCAACTTCAGGTAACTCTCTCTCCCTCTCTCTGTAGCTTCTCTCTCCCTCTCCCTTTCTGGCTAGGGTTTGTGTAGTTTCTTCTCTTCCTCCTTTGCACATTAGGGTTTATGTTTTAGTTTTCTTTTTTCTTTTGAAGTGATGATTTCAGTGCCCTTGTTGTTCCCTGTTCTATTAAAAATGAAAAAAAGGGTGATGTTCCCTTTTTTTTTTTTTTTGAAGTGATGATCTCAGAGACTCAGACTCTCAATCGCCCTTTCATCTTTGGTTAATGGTTGGACTTGGCGATTTGATTGTTGACTCAATCACGTTTATGCTTTTGTTTCTTCTTTTAGTTGTGACTTTTTATTTGATTTGATTTTATTTTATTTGGGTAAATCTGTAAATGAGATAAGGAGATGCATGTGATGTTCTCAAATCTCAGTTCTGTAAATGAGATCAGGATTGGATGTTGAAGATATAGATCTAATGGTCCTAAGACTATTGAACTGATTGCTCTTTAATTGAATGTTTTTCCATATGGAGGTACATTTACAGTGGGACAACTAGTCATAGAATATTGTAGACTGTAGAGAATGATCAAATGGTTAGGGGTAAGAACTGATTACGATCCAAGCACTGCTTGCGTTTGAATAATTAGGGCACCTCCATGGATATTCGCCCAAGAACTGACAGATTGCTAGAAGCTAGAAATGCAATATACAACAACTTTGGAGGATATTGTGAAATCTGTAACCAGATAAACCAAGTGTGTTCTCAGGTTTTGGAAAAGGTGTTGAACTAGCGCAGCGATGTTGGTCATCCACTGATCCACGGATTTTTTTTTTTGCAGTATAATGGTTTATTTTGTGAAGTCTTTTGGAAGGTAATTGTTAATAGTCCAGGTGGGATATCTTTCTTTATTTCAGTTCTATTTCCTGCTAATCAAATCTTTCTTTCCCAGCACCAAATAAATATGTTCCTTCATTTTAAATATATCATGTTGAGTGAAGCATGGTCATAGCATATTTATCAAGTAATATGTTCCTTCATTTTAAATATATCATGTTGAGTGAAGCCTACAAATTGGGTATTTAAGCCTACTTGGGCCCTGGCTATCTGTTTAGCTATTGGTCAAGAAAATTACTATGGGTTTTATCCCATGGGCCTGGTTTTAGGAATGAAAACCAAATCCTAAACACTGCAGGCATTATAAGGGAGGATGGAAGGATAAGTAAAAGCTATGTTATGCTAGTTACACATGCATAAAAATGAGTACCCTTACAAGAAAGTGTTTGAGGTGGAAACTGCTTAATTGATCAACTCCTTACCTTGAAGTGCTTCATTATATGGTTTTGCCCATTTATTATTTTTCTTCTATGGAAACAACCTGTTCCTCCATACATTGGATTGGACCTTGAATCCCAGTCATTCCACAAAAAATGTACTGCTTCACACATACAAAATGCTTAATTACAATTTTTCTTTGTATAAATTGATGAATAGCAACACTATCTTTTGTAAGGGTAAACTTATATTTTAATATTGTGATTGAATAAATGAATTATGGCATGAAATCTCAAATCCTATTAAAAACCATGATTCTCATTTGATTTTTATTCAAAAATTTTGTGAGCAAGTCTTATCTAATTGTCTTGATCTATGTTTAAGCTTTAACTACTTATTTCTTTTTCTCTTTTTTCATTTTAAAAACTTTATTCTTGACTCGTAATATGATGTTTATGATTATACTGATAATGTTCATCTATAAATTATAAATACAGGTGCTCTCATTTGGATTCAAATTATTAAGGAATTATTTGGAGCTTAAGGAAATAGTAACGAGGTACTAATTTTTACATGATAACGTGTATTACTTCTTTAGAGTTTCTTTATTATTGTTGTAGTTTGCTTGTCAAATTGTGTGCTAATTTCTTGAGGATTCGCGATTTGGGTGTTGTCGCTTAAAAGATTATTTACAAATCAAGTATGAGACGATCATGCAACGCTTTCAAAACATGAAGAACCGTAGAGGGCAATTGTAAAGAACTTTGTTTTGGGGTTGAGATGACTTTTGATGAGAGAAGTGTATGTTAGTTAATGTCCAATCATTAATATGTATTTCTTTCTTCAGGTTGATCCCGAATTTTTTGGGGTTTGCCCTCATTTTTTTGGGAGACTTTTTTGTTTTCAGTATACTTCTCTTATACTGTGAATTTTGGATAAAAGAATACTCCTCATTTCAAACAAGTATATTAAGTTGATATAGTTAAATATTTTGCGTCTATTTACATGGAATACATTTTTTCTTTTGTTATTGTTGATATGAAAAAATTCTAGCAAAGGTTTCGCCCCACCTAAACGAAAATCCTGGGTCCGCCTCTGTATATATATATATATATATATATATATATATATAAACCATGGACAGAGAATGTGTAAAGGCAATGGAATTGATATATTTTATTTTATGATTTTACATGGATAATTTCAAGCACCGAAGCTTGCTTGGAATAATTAGAATTTAGCTAAGTCATCAAATGACGTATGTACCTGCAATCAAAGATCAAGGGCAAATGCTGCATTAATGTTGTCATGCAAGAACCATGGAATGTCAAAAGGAAGCTGCTAGAAGCAGTAAACCCTTGAAACACCTTTACAAGCGTGGAGGAGTAAAGATAAAGTGGATGTTAAATCTTGAGAAAAGTAAAAATAAAGGGGGTTCAAGTAAGAAGTACTTCTTCTAAAACGTTTACTTTACTACAGTTTATCACACTTTGTAGTAGTGGGAAAAAAAAAAGAAAAAGAGGCTAAGGTAGGAGTAACAGGGCAAGTGGTGTCACATCCGAACTTTACTTCTCCATTCCATCTTTTTCAACTAAACGGGCTGAAGTAAAAAGCGTCAAATCATAACTTTACAATCCTCAAATATGTGGCAATGAAGAATCCTCAAACATGTGGATTCCTCGCCAGTTACCAAACGTGCTCTAGGGGATTTGCAACTTTTTGGTGACAACAGCTTAATCAAACTAACAACATTTTACAGTAAGTAAATCAGAGAGACTATATTTCAATTATTAATGTTTATTAACGGCCTAGGATAGACTGATATGGCGAAACAAAATTCGTATAGCCGAACCAATATGGTGGTGGTGGTGATGATGATGTTTACTAAAAGATCCTCAAAACTTAAAAATACCATTATGACTACCAACCTGCAAAGAAATGGAAAACAGCAGATTCTACTTTCGCATATGCAACCCAAATCAGAACAGCAGCCTGACGAAAGCATGGCCTTGAACAAAAAAGAGAAACAGCATACATAACTCTCTAATCTTCCAAATAAAAAGAGCAAGGAAACAATGCACTAATGCTACAAACTACAAAGTAAACTTTCCAATACCTTACATATTGACTAATGGAAAGAAAGAGCTACCAAGCTACTTATTCCATGATAATCCATCTGATGAAATACAACAAACAAGAGATACCTCACATCTAACCTTCCTAATGCAACCTTATCCCTCCTCTGCTAGTTGAGCTTATGATTGCAGAAGGATGGAATTTGGAAATGATGCTGTGCCGTTCGTGGGAGCTCCTTTTATCTTCAGAATGCTAGTTACCAAATTGTATATCTCAACATTCTCAAAAGATGGAACCTTCCTTCCCCTCGCAAACTGCGGTCCATGGGCAATGAAGATAGACCTCATTGAAAAGAACGCATTGTCATAACCATGTGCTCCTCCACATTCTTGCTTATTTGATCTCGTCTGCTCCACCTTAAACCCTTCTTCAAGCAGCCCAATTATCGGAGGGATGCGATCGCTAGCTTTATAATGAAGGCGCTCTGGCAAATCCTCCTTGAGGAAAACTCTCAAATTCTTCCCATTGCCAACCTTCCCAGAACTCAATCCTTCTTTCATTTTGTCTACAACATGTGATGGAGAGACACCTGAAGGAGGCCGAATAGAGAGAACAGGAGTAATGGACATGACCCAATCACTTGGAAGTTTGATCCATGGAGCCAAGTCCTCAAGGAAGATGAGCTTTTTATCACAAGTACCAACCATACCATGATCACCCACCAACATTAGAGTAACATCCTCAAACACCCCTCTCTTCTCTAGCCCCTGAATCAACCTACCAATCATTCTATCAATCCTACCAACTGCCTCTGTGATCGCCGGATCATCGGGTCCGACCTGGTGGCCCTGACGATCCGGGTCCTCAAAATACAATGTCATGAACACAGGGATTTCAGTACTAGGGAGATCAAAGTACTGCAAAATTGTATCGACGCGCTCCTCAAATGGTACTGAGTCATTGTAATTCTGACAAAAATTTGAAGGGCAGTTCCAATTACCTTTCTTTACTTCAGAACCAGGCCAGAAGTAGGTAGCAGCTTTCAACCCATGATTGGCCACAGTCACCCAAAGTGGCTCTCCCAACCACCATTTGGGTTCATGGCTTCTCATTGTAAAAATCTCACCGGTAGCCGGATCGACGAAACGGTTGTTAATTATGCCATGGAAAGGCGGGTAGAGGCCGGTGGCGATCGAGTAGTGGTTGGGGAATGTGAGGGTGGGGAAGACGGGGATGAGGCCGGTCTCCGCCTCCGTGCCATTGGCGATGAGTCGGTCTATGTTGGGTGTTGGGGTTTTGAATTGGTACCCGAATCGGAACCCGTCGGAGGAGATGAGGATGACGACGGGTTTGTTGAGGCGGGTGAGCGGGCGGGCGGCGAGATGGAGGGGTATTGAGAGGATGGAGGGTGGTGGGGATTGGGAGGAGGAGGAGGAGAAGAAGAGGAAGGCAAAGGCCATAGAGGCGGCGATAGCAACAGAGGTGGTGAGGAGAATGAAGGTGAAAAGGATGGCATTGGTGGGGAGTTTAGCAGAGGAAATGGGGGTTTTGGTGCCAGCTTGGAGAAGGGCTTCAGAAGGGTTCTGAAGGTCTTCTCCATCAGGGTCTGGTATTGGCTTGGATGGGGATAGGATGGAAAGAGGAGCACCACCCATGAAGAGACTCTCTCTCTTTCTCTCTCTCTCTCTCTCTCTCTCTGTGTAGAAGGATTTCAGAGAGCTATATTCGGGTCTCCCTCTCTAGTATGAGCAGGAAGGAGGTGACACTGGGGTGTCTCACTCTTGATGTGCAGAAAGGAAGGGGTTTGAGAGAGCTTATATTGGGGAAGGAGGAATTTTGGGGGAGAGGACTTTTTGAAGTAGATTCTGTTAATTTTGGATCCGTTATCTGCTGATTTGGCAATGGAACAGTGCTCTGGAATGGTGGATGAGCAGTGGAAGTAATGGAAGGGAAGAGAAAATATGGTATCCAGGAGGAACTCCTGAATTGGGGTGTCTATCCTTTTTTGTGGAAATCATGTTTGGGTCAGGTAGAGCCCAAGATTGTTCAAGCCCATCCTATTTGCTTCTCAACCCCGAGGAGTAGCTCAGTGACTGTGCCTAAGACCATGGTTTATTTTTGAGAGTTCAAAATTACGCTACCATACCGGGATACAGATGATTTACCCAGTTATCCTTTGGTCCGAACGGATTAGTCCCGTCCAAAGAACTGGAACATCATCCGTTATCAAAAAAGAAAAAAAAATAAAAAATGAAATTTCCTTCTCAGCTATTCCACTTGTAGAGTTGATAATTTTTTGATATTTGGTCAGGTCAAGGCCAATGTATTAAATGGGTAGGTTTGGAGTGGCCACACAGTTGGACCTTTTAAGAAAGTGGAGCACAACATTTTGTATCCACTTGGCTTTTGAGAAATGAACTGATTTCTGTATCATGATGTCGATGGAAGCTAAAACTTTATTCATCCTATGTGGAGCCCACTTTTACATTATCAAAGCGCACTCAATGTCGTGCACTTCACTAATTGAGAATACGGAATGAGATATGGGAAAACTGTATATCAAAGGGTCCATGTAATATGAGCATCCAAGACTATAGGCCCATAAAGAGATTGCTTGCAGTAGATTTGAGTTTGGTCTATGGGACCATAGTTCTGACACTCAGCTCGTGGATGAAGTGGCAAGGCATCCTTTATAAAGCTCAATCACCTGACTGACTTTTTCTTTTTCTTTTCTTTTTTTTATGATGTGATATTTCATTAGCATGAAATATCACATCATTAAAAAAAAAAAAAAAAAAAAAAAAAAAAGAAAAGAAAAAGAAAAAGTCAGTCAGGAAAAGAGACCGTTTAGCTTGTAAAGATTGTAAGGTTATACCGGGGGAGAGCTTGACTTCCCAACATAGGTTGTTGATCATAGATGTGCAGTTACAAAGGTGGACTAGAAAAAAGAAGTTGTATAGATGCTCAAGGACTAAATGGTGGAACCTGAAAGGTGATAAGCAACTAGCTTTAAGGGAAAGAGTACTAGAGGAAGACGTTTGGGCGACAGATGAGAGTGCAAATAATATGTGGGATAAGGTAGCAGAGTGTATTCGGAGGGTAGGGAAAGAAGTCTTAGGAGAATCTAAAGGGGGTGCTCCGGTACAGAAAGAGGCATGGTGGTGGAGCGAAGCCGTCCAAGACAAGATAAGAGTTAAAAGAGAGTGCTTTAAAACGTGGCAAAAGGATCGAATTGAAGCGAACTTGGAGAGGTATAAAGAAGCAAAAAGAGAAACCAAAAAGGCAGTTAGTGAGGCCAAGGCAAAGGCATTTGAGGAGCTATATAGGCGACTTGACACTAAGGAAGGCGAAAGAGAGATATTCAAGCTTGCTAAAACTAGAGATCGGCGGACCAAGGACTTAAACCAAGTTAAATGCATTAAGGATGAGGATAAAAATGTATTAGTAAAGGAGGAGGAGATAAAGGAGCGTTGGAAGAGCTACTTCTACAAGTTATTTAACGAAAGCAGTAGTAGTGACATACAATTGGGGCAGCTTACCATTTCTAGAGAAGAAGCGAATCATATGTTCTATAGGAGAATCAGTAGGGAAGAAGTTAAAGAAGTATTGAAAAGAATGAAGAATGGGAAAGCGGTTGGGCCAGATGGTATCCCTATTGAGGTATGGAGGTGCTTGGGGGAGGATGGTATTAATTGGTTGACAAAGCTTTTTAATGTAGTGCTAAAGAGCAAGAAGAGGCCTAATGCATGGAGGAAAAGTATTCTTATACCCATATACAAGAACAAAGGAGATATTCAGAACTGTGCGAACTACCGCGGGATTAAATTGATGAGCCATACGATGAAATTATGGGAGAGAGTTATTGAGAGAAGACTAAGAAGAACAACAAATATTTCAGAGAATCAATTTGGTTTCATGCCTGGGAGATCAACCATGGAGGCTATCTTTCTCCTGAGGAGGTTAATGGAACAGTATAGAGAAGGTAAGAGAGATTTACATATGGTGTTCATTGACTTGGAGAAGGCCTATGACCGGGTTCCTAGGGAGATTCTTTGGAAAGTTCTGGAAAAGAAAAGAGTTTGTGTCGCTTATATTGAGGCGATAAAGGATATGTATGATAGAGTCGTGACATCTATAAGGACGACTGGCGGCGAAACTAAGGAGTTTCCTATCACGATTGGTCTACACCAAGGCTCAGCGTTAAGCCCGTACTTGTTTGCCCTAGTTATGGATGAGATTACAAGACATATCCAGGATGAGGTGTCATGGTGTATGTTATTTGCAGATGACATTGTTTTAGTGGATGAGACGAGAGAAGGAGTGAATGCTAAACTTGAATTGTGGCGGAAAACATTAGAGACAAAAGGGTTTAGGCTAAGTCGATGCAAAACGGAATATATGGAATGCAAGTTTAGTCAAAGTAGGACACCTGGTAACATAGAAGTAAGTTTGGGCACACAAAAGATAGTAGAAAAAGAAAACTTTAGGTACCTTGGATCTATGGTGCAACAGGATGGAGGGATTGATACTGATGTAAGTCACAGGATTCAAGCCGGGTGGACCAAATGGAGGAGTGCTTCGGGGGTCTTGTGTGATCGGAAAGTCCCCCTCAAGGTTAAAGGAAAGTATTATAAGGTGGCGGTACGGCCAGCGTTGTTATATGGATCAGAGTGTTGGGCAGTAAAGCATAATCATGTCAAGAAGATGGAAGTGCGGAGATGAGAATGCTAAGATGGATGTGCGGGATCACAAGGAGAGATAGGATTAGGAATGAGGAGATTAGGGGCATAGTAGGAATAGTACCGATTGGAGATAAAATGAGAGAAAATCGACTGAGATGGTTCGGCCATGTTAGAAGGCGTCCAACAGAGGCACCTGTTAAAAGGTGTGAAAGCATGGAGTTTGCCAAGAGTAGGAGAGGGAGAGGGAGACCCAAGAGAAGTTGGAAAGAAACTATTAAACATGATCTTGCCTACATGGATCTAACGGAGGACATGGCCCTAAACAGATTTGATTGGCGTCGTCAAATCCATATAGCCGACCCCACCTAGTGGGAAAAGGCTTGGTTTGGTTTGGTTTGGTTTGGTGATATTTCATTAGCATCAGCTGAATTGGACAAACGCTTATCAAATGAATCTAAGGAGGTTTCAAATACAAAATATGGAGAGCAAGCAAACCTACACTTGCCACTCCACCAACTCGCAGGTGGGGGACTGTTTGACCTGTAAGTTAGAATGCAATAAATTAAGAAGGTGAGTTCAACGGATTTTATGGTAATCTTGGTCGGACTCATTTTAATCGAGGACTTTTGAGTTTTGTAGACTTGTCCAGTTGGAGTTAGTCAAACTTTGAATAATGATATTGTATTATCGCACACAGTGGAGATTTTGTGGCGTTTATCTACCATGATGTTTTCTTTCTTCCAGAAGTTGAAAAGTCATCCAATCAAATGGTACGTTGGTTATCAGAGATAAAACATGGTGATGAGAAGAGTCATTTATATGTTTTTTTCCCAAGCCCGTAATGGTAGGGTCAGGGGCGGACCCATGTTAATTTGATCTGGGGCGACAATTAAAATTTCATTAAAGAGTTGAATGGGCCTTGGCCCATGCCCCATGTAAATTAAAAAAATCGCCCCACCTCATTGACTCCTTTCTTCTCTTCCTTGGTGGAAACCAACCAAAAAGGAAAAAAAAAAAAAAAAACTCTTTTTCTTCAATCTTTGTGGAGGAATAAGATCACGCAATTCGTCTCCATTCTATGACCGGAGGAAGATGAAGACTCTTGTTCGCTTTTTTCTATCTTTTATGTGATCTTGGACTTGTTTTCTTAGATGTTGTCTATCTTTTTATTGGTTTTATCATCTGGGTTGTCTCCAAATCTACCATTGTAGAAGCTATGGTGGAGCTTGGAGTCGGCGGCAGCGGCGCAGGAGAAGGTGACAATGTTTAACCTTCATTTGCTTGAGACATAGGTAAGGAAAAAAAGGTGTTTAGTAAGGCTTAGCTTCTTTTTCTCTCCAAAGATTATTAATGGAACTCTAGATTTGGATCAATGGAATTTAAAAAATTCGGGCTAAATCCGAACTCTTAATCTCTAAATTATAATTCCAAACCTAAATCCCCAAATCCTAAATGAAATCCTAAGCCCTAAATCACCAAATCTTATATGCAAACCCTAATCCCTAAATTCCCTAAATTCCCTTTATTCGTAAGCCCTAATCCCGCAGAGTCCCCTGATTCATAATCCCTAATTCCCTCATTTCTCATTTTTGGGATTTTTTCTTGGGCCATAATATGAAATTTTTTCTTGGGCCAAATATAGGTGGGTTTCATGTGATACGTGAACTATTAGGAGCTTAAGGAAAGGATAAAGACTAAGAAGATACTAATTTTCACAATATAATGATTATTACTTTTTTAGGGTACTCTGGAGTTTTTTTTTTAGTATTGTTGTAATATGGTTGCTAATTGAGGGGCTAATTTCTTGAGTAGTAGAAAAGGCTTATTTATGAATTTGGTGTTAGTAGTAGGATTCCTCACAAAAAGAAAAACTAGTTGAAAATCATGTCTTCAACCTATTATATAAATGGAGATTGTTGGTAGTCGGCAATGATTTTGATGCAATTGACTTTATCTTTAAATTAGATATGGATATATATATATCAAAAAGATTAAAACTGCTAATCTATTTAAACGCAATACTTTTTCTCTTTTTCTATTGTTAATGTGAAAAAAAACCTAGCAAAAAAAATATTGATATATTCAATTGACCATTATCCACCCCACCCAAACTAAAATCCTGGGTCCGCCACTAGGTAGGGTTCTTTGAATTTAGATTCAACATTTTAAAAATGATTACTGCATGGGTTTCGTTTTTTTTCTTATAAGATTTTTGTAGGGTTGAAAACCTGTGTTTTTAACAGAAGAAAGAAAACTGAGAAACACAAATTGATTTGGAAACCTCAGGCTTGTTTGGCATCATTATGGTGTTATTCCCAATTTTATACTCAAATTAGGTTGTGCCGAAACTATACTTTGCACAACTTGTTGAGAATATGTTGCACATAACTTGTTTGATAACATTATAAAAGTCTTGCTCCAAAGAATGGAAGCAAGAGAATCATATGATTCACAATGTGGGATCCACCTTTTATTGTTTGCGGTACTCTATTATTATCGCATATAAGACCCACCTGTAAAATTACAACATGCTACCCACCTTTAAAAATTAGAACACGGGCGCCCACCTTTTGTGATCATGACCACCTGACCAACATTTAGGAGTTACAAAGTGGAGCCATATTTTTTGTGATTGTGGATAGAAGACCTACCTTTAGAAATTACAATGTGGTGCTCACCTTTAGAAATTAGAACATGAGGGCACATTCATGAGGTTTACAATGTGGGCCCACCTTTATAGAAATTATAATGTGGGGCATTTTTTTATTGATTGTGAATACATGACCCACTTTTAAAAATTACAATGCGGTATCCACCTTCATAAATTAGAATATGGGATAGTATTCATCAGATTCCAATATGGGCCGACATTCATAGGATTTACGATGTGGCTCCTCTTTTTACGATTGTGACTTTATAACCCATCTTTAAGAATTATAAATTGGGGCCACCTCTTTTGTGATTGTTGACACGAGACCCACTTTTAAAAATTACAACGTAATACCCACCTTTAGAATTTAGAACATGGGGCCTTATAATGCGGTCCCGCTATTATAGGAATTATAATATGGTCCCACCTTTTGTTATTGTAACCATATGACCCACTTTTATGAATTACAAAGTGGGGTCCCTTCTTTGAGTTGTGAACATAGGCTTACCTTTAGGATAAGTAAGAGGATTTGGAGTCTTTAAATAGTCTTCTTTAAAAGAAGAAAGAAAGAGATTAATAGGAAACAATAATTCCTGCAAGTTGTTTAAATTTTATTTTATTTTTTTACTCCAACTTTCTTATGCCAAGTTAAGAATTTTGGATTCCTTCCTGTGAGAATAAAACTAAGAACAATTATTTACACTAACCAAACGTGTTTTTAAACATCCAAATGGCATGATCACACCCTAACTCAGAATCCACCCCGCGTCTGGTTTTCTACATTTATTCACCAATCTTATTGCTCTTATAAAGGTGACGCGTTTTCCACATTTATTCACCAATCTTATTACTCTTACAAAAGTGACTCGTATTCGATTTCTACTCCCATTTTCATCAAATGCTGAATTCAGAGGAATTTAAAGGCCATCTTGGCAATTATTTGTGCACATATGTGGAGAAAAGTAAGGGGGGTTATCGAAATAAATCATGGAAGATGTAAAGGTAATCTATGTTAAACGTAGAAGTAAAACTGTACTAAATAAAATCCCTGAATGGATAGTCTGTGGTAAAGTAGACTAGTAGAGGTGTCGGTAAGAGATACCACGTAGTTTTTCGCCCAAACATTACGAAAACAATACATCACATGCCGACTTTTACTCCTCCATTTTTAAACAATGATCTTAAGTTCAGGGTTTGGCTGTAGCAACGTTCTAGGGTCCAATGTGGAATTCCCAACAGAACTTTAATTCAAACAATTAAACATTGGCTGCCAGGCATATGATTTCCTCAAACTAAGATTTTCCCATAGTGTAATTGGCTGGGCCCAAGCCGTGTTAACAACTGAAAGTGGAAGCTAAGGGCATGTGCTGAACCTGAGCCAAATCAAGTCATTAGTTGGACTGAACATGTCTACCCAATCCTTGAATTGCCCAAAAAATTGAATGATCAGAGTGCAATGAGCCAGTTCAAGTTAGCAGGTACACACATGGCTTTTGGAACACAATTCCGCTCAGCCGCCCTAGACTGATGGCCTTGTAAAAGAACCAGAAATATGTTCAGCCCACATTTTAACTCAAGAAAAGCTCTCCATTTTCTGTTAGAACTGCTTTTCCATGCTTGCCCAGAAGTAGATTTCTATAGATCTTATAGCCAGAACACACTGAACATATAGGTGGTAATAACTGAGTTTCAATACACATATTTTTGAACTTACAAGGCAGAGAACTTTATCCAACTTAGCCAGAACACCTAATAATATGAGTTCGTTTGAGGCGAAAGCTTGGAAATTGTAAGTGCAAAAAATATAACTCACAAGATTAGGGGGTGCCTGATAGGACTTATCCAAAGAACTGATGAAGATTAGCTGCCTGGAACCTGAAAGGGGAGAAAGAAACAGAGAGAGGATCAAAGGACCCTGGCTTTGACAGCGCAGGGCTCTCCGATGCCTAAGTTAGTGTGGGAACTAAGCAAAGGATGGAGATTTTGGAGGAAGCAGAAGATGGGCGTACCAGAGTATGGTGTTCGCCTGCCCCCTTGCTTGAGGATTGCTCTTGTGCTTATGTAGAAGAAGAGAGGGGCCAAGGAGGTGGTTGACTGTCTTGTCATAGCCCACCTCATCAGATACTAGGGAGGTGCAGTCCCATCGTAGCCTACTTTAACATCAATGACAGTCTCATCGTAGCCCACTTGTCTCATCAGGCCATATCCTGGCGCCTTGGGAGCTATCGAGGGCGGTCTGTCAGTGGATATGGGCGGTGCCCTTGTCTTGTCGCACGTCTTGTAGTGTGGCTCAATGTACATAGGAGGGCAGCTATCACCCCCTGCCTTGGCTAGTTCTGGCATCGTGACCGAGGTCAGGGTGTGTTGCTGAGGTCGAGGGGACCGAGGTCGGAAGCAACCTTGACCTGGCAGGGGTGTCGAGGTGGAGTCTGCCGAGGTGGGAGCACCTGGCCGAGATGGAGGCATGGGCCGAGGTGGAGTGCTTGGCCGAGATGGAGGCATGGGCCGAGGTGGGAGCACCTGGCAGAGCTGGAAGCATGGGCCGAGATGGGAGTACCTGGCCGAGCTGAGATGTGAGGACAAGACCTACTGAGCTGGTGGTCCGAAAATATCCCTACACAATAGCCCCCCAGCTTCTGAGCTCTCGGAGTCCCAGAACCCTTGGAGGTTAGAAGCTAAGTATTATGATTGGTGGACCCTGCTTCATGCTTGTAGCCAGTTGGGTTCTGTCTGTAGATGCTTTCAGCTTGAGTTCGGCGGTCTTCATCTAACAGGTTCGTCACCAATCGCGAGACTGGGACACGCCTGGCTAGTATTCTGAAGCCACGGTAGTCTTGTTTGCAGTGTTTGCCGAGCCGGAGAGGTGGCTAGATATGACTGGCTGGTACGGGACCTGGAGCCGGTGTAATTTCGATGGCATTGTTGCCAAGCTGGAGAGTGCTGCTTCTGCCGAGCTAAAGAATGACACTTTTGTCCAGCTCGAGTACTGCATAGTCTCGTAGGCCGAGATGGAGAACTATGGACGGTACGCCAGAGCAATCTCTTTGAGAAGCCTGGGTGTATGAACCCGAAGTTTTGAGAAGCCTGTGTGTATGAACTCGAGGTCAGTCTCTGGGTGCGTGAACCCAAAATTTTGAGAAGCCTGGGTGTATGAACCCGAGGTCAGTCTCTGGGTGCGTGAACCCAAAACTTTGAGAAGCCTGGGTGTATGAATCCGAGGTCATTCTCTGGGTGCGTGAACCCAAAATGTTGAGAAGCCTGGGTGTATGAACCCGAGGTCATTCTCTGGGTGCGTGAACCCAAAATTTTGAGAAGCTGGGTGTATGAACCCGAGGTCAGTTTCTGGGTGCGTGAACCCATAATTTTGAGAAGCCTGGGTGTATGAACCCGAGGTCAGTCTCTGGGTGCGTGAACCCAAAATTTTGAGAAGCGTGGGTGTATGAACCCGAGGCCAGTCTTTGGGTGCGTGAACCCAAAATTTTGAGAAGCCTGGGTGTATGAACCCGAGGTCAGTTTCTTTGGCGCGTAGCCTGAGACCATCATGAGGCCGAACCTGCGTGAGGCGCATAGCCAGCACGAGGGCGACACCAGCATGAGGCCGAGACCGTCATGAGGCCGAACCTGCATGAAGCGCGTAGCAAGCACGAGGGAGACACCAGCATGAGGTGGACTGGATGACTAATGGCGGTAGAGGACCGTGCGATCAAGGCTGACAGCAGAGGACCGTGCCGTCGAAATGACGGTAGAGGGTCGTACGATTGAAGCCGACAGTAGAGGGTCGTGCCGGTGTCGTCGAAGCTGATGGGGCCATCGAAGTTGACAGTAGAGGACCGTGCCGTCAGAAATGACGGTAGAGGGTCGTGCGATCGAAGCTGACGGGCGGTCGAAGCTAAGTGATGATATGAGACATCTAGATGCCCCCCGAGATGGAGGAGATTTCGGGCGAGGTGGAGACAACTGCCGAGGTGGAGACATCTGCCGAGCTGGAGATCTCTGGTTGTTGTCGTAGAGGTCAAATCGTTCCAGAGCTCGGGCTTCGTCTACTTCTTGCCTGAAAAATTGGTTTATCCTAGCCATGAGTGCTGTCATAGTGACCACGGGGTGCAAGACCAAGTCTCTCCGAAGCTCGTTGCCTGGTAAGAGGGCTTATTGGAAAGACATTATTGCTATCGTATCTGACGCGTCTTCGATTTGGCTGTAGATAGTCCAGAACCTTCTGGCAAACTGCGTGTTGTTCTCGGTCTGTCTCATTCTGAAGGTCATCAGGTTGGTGACCGACCTGGGGATGACCCTATGAGCTTGAAATCTCGCCATAAAGGAACTCCGGAGCTACTGTCAACTTTTGATTGATCCTTGCAGGAGTGCGCAGAACCATCTTAGGGGGAGGTCCCCGAGACTAGAGGAGAAGACTCTGCAATTCAGGTATCTTGCGTCGCCCCACACCGACATCCTTTGAGTGAAGTGCCGGAGGTGTGCTGCCAGGTCCGAGGTCCCATCGTAAATGATGAACCTAGGGACGCTGAAATCTTCAGGGAGGGGAAAGCCCCTGATTTCTAGAGAGAAAGGAGATGTGCCAAAATCGTTAGAGCTCAGTCGAGCTCGAGCGAAACCGGCCATCTCCATGTTCTGTTGTATTGCTTGCTCGATGCGTCGATCAAGCCATTCTATGAAGTCGTGGTTGTCACCCGAGCTTTCGCCATAAGCTCGGTTGCTTCTGCTTTTCACCAGGGTGTGCCTTTTGGAAAGTGGGGTCGAGGTCGGCCCTTTAGAGGATGAACCCGACTGAATTTCTGGCTGTTGGGCGCTCACTGGACCAGATCTTGCTGCGGACCTTTCCTGGTGGGGGGTCGTCGGCAGCTGTGCTAACAACGTTAATGGTTCTTTTCCCTTTCTGATTCTTCGAGGCATGGTGTTTGGGAAGATGACTTTTTGATCGTTTCTCATAGACGGCGCCAATTGTAAGTGTAAAAAACGTAACTCACAAGATTAGGGCGTGCCTGATAGGACTTAACCAAAGAACTGATGAAGTTTAGCTGCCTGGAACCTGAAAGGGGAGAAAGAAACAGAGATAGGATCAAAGGACCCTGGGTTTGACAGCGCAGGGCTCTCCGATGCCTAAGTTAGTGTGGGAACTAAACAAAGGATGGAGATTTTGGAGGAAGCAGAAGATGGGCGTACCAGAGTATGGTGTTTGCTTGCCCCCTTGCTTGAGGATTGCTCTTGTGCTTATGTAGAGGAAGAGAGGGGCCAAGGAGGTGGTTGACTGTCTTATCATAGCCCACCTCGTCAGATACTAGGGAGGTGCAGTCCCATCGTAGCCTACTTTAACATCAACGACAGTCTCATCGTAGCCCACTTGTCTCATCAGGCCATATCCTGGCGCCTTGGGATCTATGGAGGGCGATCTGTCAGTGGATATGGGCGGTTGCCCTTGTCTTGTCGCACGTCTTGTGGCTCAATGTACATAGGAGGGCAGCTATCACCCCTTGCCTTGGCTAGTTCTGGCATCGTGACCGAGGTCAGGTTGTGTTACTGAGGTCGGGGGACCGAGGTCGGAAGCAACCATGACCTGACAGGGGTGTCGAGGTGGAGTCTGCCGAGGTGGGAGCACCTGGCAGAGCTGGAAGCATGGGCCGAGATGGGAGTACCTGGCCGAGCTGAGATGTGAGGACAAGACCTACTGAGCTGGTGGTCCGGAAATATCTCCACACAGAAACCATTAATGATGTAGAAAGAATGGGCCCGTCCAAAATGAGGTTGGGATTTAACCCTCCTTCCCCATGAAGATCTAACTTGCATGCAAAAGCTCCTATTAAAGGCTGCCAATGCTGTGAGTTTCTCTGTCCTACAATTTTTTTTTCTCAAAAAGGAGCTGTTGCTTTGAAGATGATAATGGCAGCATTGATAAAAGATATGACCCCACAATGCACCATTGCTATGATGGCCATGAGTAAATAATGAACACTAGCAAGAATGAAATAACCAAAACCATTTAGTCAAAAGCATTGCAGATCAATCATGTAAACAGTCTGTCTCAAAGCAAAACTGGTTGACATTACCAAATACTGGGAAGGAAAGAAAAGGAAAGAAAACACTTCAATCTTCTTCCTCAGCCTCATTTTCAGCGATGTTGAAATATGCAGCTCATAAACATTACGGTCTTTGTTGGATGCAATGACACGCCACCAATCCATCAGATTACGCTTCTTCAAGTACTTCTTGGGTAGATACTTCAGGCACCTGGAGAAAGACCACCAAAGATGATCATTTTGAGCACACTTAAGGGCCTGTTTATTTCATGTACTTCAACTCCTAGGAATTCTAAGACTGAGTTAAAAATGAAAAGTCAAAGGTGAATATCCAAAAATTACCATCTAATAACCTCCCCTTTAAAGAAAATTGAATCAAGGAAGGATGGGAAATGAATGCACAGCCATCCCCGAATTAATTCAAATCCAAGGAAAGTCAAGGTCCCATATGCCTAGCAATCTCATATCCTTCACCCTTCACCTCTTCAATAATCCTTTGGTGGAGCTCTTTCGACCAATAACTCCTACGTATTCTATTCCTCTGTGTGGGGGGGAAACTCAAATTTGTCCTCGGGTCGAGTCTGGGTAAGGGTCAACTTGACCTGAACCTCTGTTGGGCCCAATGAATATCAAGAGAAGGTAAAATAGCAGTTTGATGAGGCAGAGAGCGACAATAATGGGGTTAATCACGAAATTAAGGCAGCCCATTATGAGACATCAAGGAGGCTTCAATTCGAAGGGCTTGAAGCAAGGAGATCGTGCACAATGAAGAAGAATAACGTGGAAGAAGAAGAGGAAGAGGATCATGACAAGGAGACATAAAAGGAAGAATGATATCAGACCAGAGGGGGGTGAGAAAGAAAAGGATAACATAATACATTTCAATTATATCATGATAAAAATGAGAGAATTACTGACTTTATCATCGGAGATTCATCGATCGGACCATCCGATCGAGCTCTTATGATGATCTGCTTCTGATACAGGCAAAAAGATTGATCTAGATCCAAGAAGAAGGAGAAAGATCTCTATTGCCGAGCTGACCTGTCAAGCCGAACTTCTCAGCATCTCCATTACCGAGCCGACCTGACTTCGGATTGCCGAGCTGACCTTGGATAGTCGAGCTGATCTCCAGTCCTCGGATCAATCAAAATTAGACCTTACACTATGTATTCAATGCAAACAAACAGGCCCTCAAAACAAAAGCAGAACAGAAACAAGTGATTGTTGATTGCAAACAAACAGGCCCTCAACCCATTTTCATTAGTGCAACTCCTTTGATAGTGTTTTCATCCCATGATTTGGCATCGAACCCAGTTTTACACTCACTAAACCTTTAGTCACTGTAAAATTAAATCTCAAGAAAATATATGGTTAAGATGCTATTAAACTTTAAAGCTGCTAAATCGAGGGCCAGGGTAATCTGTTGTTTGGATCCTCAAACTTCCATCTAAGTGGGCCCCATGCGCTGGACAGCATATAAGCTATATACAGTCTCTCCTAGGTGAACATTTCCCTAAAATATGAACCAGATTGTTTTAGGATTGCATGCATATCTTAGATGCCCCATGAGATTTTAACGATCATTAACTCAGATAAATTTGACAAAGACTTAGATAAATTTCAGAAAAACTCAGATAAATTTTTATAAAAACTCATATAGATTTGTCAAAAACGATATAATAGCCCCGCGACGCGCCCTGCTGCCTTATCTGGCGATGGCGCAGCACCGTCGACTACGTTCCGCAAGTCAGCAGGGGTTCTGCAAACAAGTAAGGTCAACCCGAGTCGGACCTAGACAGAACTTGGCTTGGGCGAAAAACCTAGGTCTTCTTCTTCCTACGTTCTCTGGTTTCTGTACGAGAAACGAAAAACCAGCAAGCCTGTTGCCTTTTTCCTCGAGTCTGGCGATGGCGCGACGCTGCGTCCGGTGGCGATCCTCCTTCTCCAGCGACACGCAGGAAGTCCGGAGATGGTGCAGGAAGTCGTCTTCTATTTTAGGTTCTACTCCGGTCAGCAGATCAATTCGAATGATCCTTGATGCGATTCGATCAGTGTGGCCCGGATGATCGATGGACACCAGATCTGAGAAGAACCCAGGTCTTCTTCTTCCTACGTTCTCTGGTTTCTATACCCAGAAATAAAAAACCAGCAAGCTTGTCGCCTTCTTCCTCGAGTCCTGCGATGGCGCGGCGTGGCGTCCGGTGGCGATCCTCCTTCTCCAGCGACACGCAGGAAGTCTGGCGATGGCGCATGAAGTCGTCTTCTATTTCAGGTTCTACTTCGATCAGCAGATCAATTCGGATGATCCTTGATCCGATCCGACCAGTGTGGCCCGGATGATCGATGGACACCAAATCTGAGAAAACTCAGAGGCTGAAAAACCTCTGTCTTCTCCGGCGGTTTGCAACTGAGCGAAGCCCCTCTTGATTCGTAAACAACCGAATCCTCTGCTTTCTTGTACCACAGTGGCCTCCTCTTCTCTCTCATTTCTTCCTCTGTTTCTTTTATGCCCTAGGCACCGATTCAACATGTCCGGGTTGAAGAAAAAGAGGGATACAAGATTTGAAATTTAATGCCTAAAACGGTTGAAAGGGTAAATCAGTCATGAAAATTGTGTCTAGGGATCTCTCACCGAAATATGTCCAGCTGCATGGACTACCAGCCTTAGAGGAAAGGTTGATGGACTGGAGGCATTACAAGACCTCTATGAGGGGCCTTTCGCTAATTTACTCAATATTTTTCTTATGGGGGTGGAGGTGATACCCCCTTTTCTATTGAATTGCTTTTTTATTAATAAAACTGACATCAACTGTTTAATAAATATTTTTATTTATAAAAAATGTTTTTCTCCTACATAGTTTTTTTCTAACCAAATTCAAAAATAGTGTATAATTACCACTAGAGAAATGTGGTGACTTTCCAGTCTCTCGGCTCTTGATTTTCTACCTTTTCTCCTCGTGATGGGAACTCTCATTATATCAATATCTAAATAAGCCTTTGTTGGTAGCTGCAACCTCTGGTTTCTTGAGCCATGGTTCTAGCAACGCTCTCTCCTTGGGCTATTTGCCCAGGTAAAAGCTTAATTTACCCGATGTGTGGGGAAGGCAGGGGAATAGTCGGTTCTCCAAGAAGTCGGACACCATCATCGGGGGAAAAAAAACAAGCTCTTGTAGGCCTACTGCCTACCTGGTGATATGCATTGACTTCTGAGTGCATGTGCATGTCACGGCCTACCTGCTGGAATTTGAAAATGTCATATTTCTTTACTAGATTAGTCCCAACTCAATTAGCCTTTGGAATTCTTAGAGTTTCAACCTCCATAACATTTGTAAATCCTCCGCTTGAGAGGATGATTTGAGAATTCCAACCAAGGGGTGGCTTTTTAAAGAATTTGCGAAATTCTCCATAAATGAATTTTTCTTGAATTTTGCATGTGGAGGTGTGTGAATACTTATATGAGAAAAAAGAGTTTTCTTCAAAATCAAACAAATGCCAAAATAAAACATGCGGCTTAAGGGATTTCTTTCTATTTTGGGCGTGTTTGGATGTACGGTGAATTGAAGTAAAGCGAGGTAAAGCCTCCGTTGTCAAGACAACATAACAAGGGGTCATATCAAAAAGTATACAAACTCAAAATTCCCTCATTCTTTTTTTTTTAAAAAGTAAAAAAGCAACATCCTTTCTCCACTAAATGACAAAAAAACATCTTCTTTTCACACAAAAAAGTAAAAAGATTATCTATCAAGCCACTAAAAATAAAAGACCATCATAACCCTTATATTTTATTTTCTCCTGATTTGATGCTTCACCTTACTTTACTGCAATTCACCTAGTGAATTGAAGTAAAGTGTGGTAGAGCCTCCATTATCCAGACAAGCAAAGACTACCTATTATATCAAAAGTACACAAATTCAAAATTTCAACCTTCTTTTAAAGAAAAAAAAAGTAAAAAAATAACCTTCTTTCTCCACTAAAGACACAAAAACTTCCTTTTTTTACACAAAAACTTAAAAAGATTCCTTGTCAGGTCACTAAAAATAAAATACCATCATGACCCCTTATATTTTATTCTTTATTGATTTGATGCTTCACCTCACTTTACTTCAATTCACCCTTCATCCAAGTAGGCCTAGCGTATTTGACACTTTACTAGTAAAGTTAAAGTGAAGTATAGTCTCCATTATCTAGATAAGAAAAGACAATGGGTCATATCGAAACTACTCAAATTCAAAATTCCCTCATTTAAAAAAAAAATCAAAAAGCAACTTTCTTTCTCCACTAAATGACAAAAAAAAATCATATTTTTAAATGAAAAGTAAAAAACATTCCCTATCAAACAACAAAAAATAAAAGACCATCATAACCCCTTATATTTTATTCCCTTGATTTGATGCTTCGACTCACTTTAGTTCAATTCACCTTATATCCAATCACTTGTTTTGTTTCGATCTTCACTCCAATAGCCATGCTAAAAATGACATGGTATTTGGCATATGAGAATGAAATGCTAAATTTGGCACGTGAAAAAAGAGAGATGCCAAATAATATTTAAGCTTATTTTATTTCAAAATTCTCCATTGGAGATGAATTGGATTTAATGTAATTTTATTTCTTAAGAGTGGGTAGCATTTATAATAAAATATTATATTTGGTATATATGGGGTGGAGTTGCCTCCAATAAAAACGTCAAATTTCAAAAGATCAATTTTCCACATTAGACAGCCTGCCGTGCTAATTTGTTCATCTTCACGTGATTTTGACTAGACTAGAGATGATGATAGGTTACCAAAACTGTGGGTGTGTTCAGCAATTTTTAGGGTGCATATAGAATTTCCCTACGCGTTATTGTGGTCTCCTGAAGACTCCAAAAGAGTCCAAGTCTCTCTCCATGTTATGGCCCGTCCTATTGGAGTATTGACAAACAAACACATGAGGTTCCTTAGCCCGGTAAAGAAAGGTGTCCTGCTACATGGACTAACTCATGGACAGAAGTCACAGAATCATGGACTAACCCCATGGTTCTCATTCAAATATTGGATGTTCTCATCCAATATTTGGATAAGAACCATGGGGTTAGTCCATGGACTAACTCCAAGAAAGAAGATGTAGAGGAGGGATAATGAATTTGGGGTCACGAAACAAACACGGGTTCCTTTCTAAGAGAGATAATGAATTTGGGGTCACGAAACAAACACGGGTTCCTTTCTAAACCAAAAAAACAAAAAAAAAAAAAAAAATCCTTAGCCCTGTAAAGAAGATGCACATGGAGGGATAATAAATTTGGGGCCATAAAACAAAGCAGGTTCCTTTCTAAAAAAAAAAAAAGTTTCCTTAAGCCCTGTAAAGAAGATGCACAGGAGGTGTAATGAATTTAAGTTTGATAAAAAAAAAGGTGATTGTAGGTATATAAAAAAAGAGAGTGCTTGTTGGTTCAAACCCATGACTTATTTGGACATCTCAGGCTCACATAATTTTGCACTGAGAAAGGATAATATCTACAAGAGACCTTAATATATTTGTTTAGCACAAAGTATAGTAAGGGTAGAGTTAAAAGTAGGCATGTGTTCTTATTTATATGACGAAAAGTGGAGTAGAGAAGTGAAGGTTTTTTAGGACCCACTAGAATGAATTACTAGTTCTAATTTAACCAATCAATGCAGCGGAAATAAACCAATCAAACAATATAGAACTAGCTATCTACCAATCACACACCACAAGAAGGCAGACACAAGTTTTACCGTGGAAACCCTTTCCGGGAATAAAACCACGAACCAGAAATCAAGAGTTCACGAACAGTTTACAAGATATACTCACAAGCTCCTGTACCTCAGTCTGTACCTCGACCTCAGGACTGTAGTTGTTCTTGCACAGAATCCACTAACACGACTTCCACCGTGCACCGTTCTCCTTGATCTCCTCGCACCTTGTCCACCAAGATGATCAATCTTCTACAAGAGAGTAGAAGCAGCAAAACCTTCTAGAGCAGTCCTTCAGAACAATCTCTCAATGGCTCTAGAGAATAAACTCTCTCTTATGATCTCTCTAACTCAGATTAATGAGAGTGGTGGTGATCTCTATAGGGTTGACAGTAACACCCAATTTATAGGCCCAAATTCGTGCATAAGTATTCTACTTAGGCTCCAATCAGAACAACACTCATCTTCAAACACTATCATAGAGTCCGGATCAAACTCTTCTATCCCGTCCTAGCTCGCTATAGCGAGCATTAGTCTCGCTATAGCGAGACCTGCTACTGTCTCAAGTTCTGTCAACAATGTTTGTACATTGTTTGCACTGTTTACTGTTTCCATCCGGTATTCATGAGCTTTTGTCAACAGCAACAGCTGGTCCTGACAAGGACTTTGATGGACGACTTTTATTCTAACAATCTCCCCCTTTTGGCAATTCTTGGACAAAATCCCCTAAAAAAAATACAATTTGATCTACCCAAAAGTAAAACCCAAAATACATTGAATTTTAAAAGAAAAAAATTCAACACTGTAGATCTTGTATTGCCTTTGCTTGCTTGAACTTTCAGATCTTGAATTGCCTTGACTTGTAAAACTCTCCCTAGCTCCATTCTTAGCTCCATTCTTCTCCCCCTATTTTTGTCCATAATTGACAAACAAATATTATCATGCAGCTTCTGTCAACCTGGATGCAGTAGCTCCCCCTCAATATTAACTCCCCCTAAGAAAGATCTTCGTATCAGCACTGGGGTGGGGGGCTTGATCATATAGATCAGGTGTGATGAAGCTTAGGCACACACACTTATAAATTTAAATATTTCAGCAAAGTGTGTACCAATACAGAAGAGAGGTCGTCTTTTTTGACCCAGACAGCTTTGGTATTCTTCTTTTTCAGCTCAGCCTTCTGCGTTTTCCATTGCTTTTGATTCGGTAAACTTCGCAGCTTATTGCAATGGGGTCGAATGTGTCCTTTAATTCCACAGTGATGACAAGTGGGAGTTCGTTCAGGGCGTAACACATTCTGCTTCTTTGGAGCTTTCTTTGCAACACTAACAACAGGTTTAGTAATAACTGAATTTTTAACAAAACGATTTTTACCTTTGGCATTTGAAGTGGATGCTCCATCAGCGTAGCCAATACCATGCTTATCAGTGTTTGCCTTTTGACTGCACAGGATGTCATCTAATTTTCTCGATCCAGTGTTCATCCTATTCAATGAAGCTTTAGCAGTGTTTAACTCAGATAGAACCATCTTGAGTTTTCCATTTAGATCAGAATTCTCTGCTTTCAAAGTCTTCATATCAGAATCAAGTAAGTCACACTTTTGTGATTCTGCAGTCAATCTGTCAGCCAACTTGTTATTTTCATCCTCCAGTTTTTGTAGTTTTTCAAGTGAATCTACAAGTTCAGCTTTCAAGGAGGAATTCTGCTCTTGCAACTTTTTCATTCACTTTAACCATCTTCATGGTTTTCTTGAAAAGTGTTTCATATTCAGCTTTCCAATCTGGTTCTTCCTCTGACTCAGTATCTTGATCAGTCTCAGCTTCAGAAGAAACATGGGAAGCAACAGAACTAGAAGTTGCCATAAAAGCAATAAACTTCCCCTTGCCAGTGTCAGACTCAGGATTTTCATCATTCTCATCAGAAGTTTCATCTTCCCAAGTAGTATTCAAGGCCTTCTTTTGAGATTTTTTGTTTCCACAGTCATTAGCAATATGTCCATAGCCTTGACACTCATAACATTGAATCCCTTTAAAAGATTTCTTCTTTCCAGAATTTTTAGGGATCTTCACATTGGTTTTCTGTCCCTTCATAAAAAGCTTAAATTGCTTCATGAATTGTACAGCAACTTGGGGATCAATTTCCTCTGAATCTGAATCTGAATCTGAATCTGAATCACTTGCAGCTTTCTTATATGATTCATTGGACGCTTTCTTGAATGATTCTTTCAACGCTTTCAAAGCAATACCTTGAGATTTTGTCGTCCCATTAGACATAAGGTTTGCTTCAAAAGTTTGTAGGTTGCCAACCAACTCATCAACTTTGAGTGTATTCAAATCTTTATTTTCCTCTATGGCCACAACTTTTCCATCAAACCTTTCTGGGAGAGACCTCAAAATCTTTTTAACAATTCTGTTTTCAGGAATTGGTTCTCCCAAAGTAAAGGTATCATTCACAATTGCATTCAGCTTCGAATTAAAATCATCAAAAGTTTCATCATCTTCCATCTTTATGGTTTCGAAGGCTGTATACAATTTCTGAAGTTTTGACTGTTTGACAGTGTCAGTCCCTTCATGTACAGTCTGTAGAATATCCCAAGCTTCTTTTGCAGTAGTACATGTAGAAATTCTACGAAACTCAGACATATTAACTCCATTATAAATAGCATTCAAAGCCCTAGAGTTACAAGTGGCAGCCAACTCTTCTTCCTTATTCCACTGATCTTCAGGTTTGGGACCAGTTACCCCATCAGCAGTAATAGTGGGCAAGGAATAGCCATTCTCAATAGATTTCCAAACTTTCAGATCTATGGCTCTCAAGAATGCAATCATCCTGGCTTTCTAATAAGCATAATTGCTACCATCCAACAGAGGAGGCTTATTGGTTGAAGTGCCTTCGCGGTATATATCCATTCTAACAATTATAGATCAACACAATAAAATAGTGTAACCCGCTCTGATACCACGTGAAGGTTTTTTAGGACCCACTAGAATGAATTACTAGTTCTAATTTAACCAATCAATGCAGCGGAAATAAACCAATCAAACAATATAGAACTAGCTATCTACCAATCACACACCACAAGAAGGCAGACACAAGTTTTACCGTGGAAACCCTTTCCGGGAGAAAAACCACGAACCAGAAATCAAGAGTTCACGAACAGTTTACAAGATATACTCACAAGCTCCTGTACCTCAGTCTGTACCTCGACCTCAGGACTGTAGTTGTTCTTGCACAGAATCCACTAACACGGCTTCCACCGTGCACCGTTCTCCTTACTTGATCTCCTCGCACCTTGTCCACCAAGATGATCAATCTTCTACAAGAGAGTAGAAGCAGCAAAACCTTCTAGAGCAGTCCTTCAGAACAATCTCTCAATGGCTCTAGAGAATAAACTCTCTCTTATGATCTCTCTAACTCAGATTAATGAGAGTGGTGGTGGTCTCTATAGGGTTGAGAGTAACACCCAATTTATAGGCCCAAATTCGTGCATAAGTATTCTACTTAGACTCCAATCAGAACAGCACTCATCTTCAAACACTATCATAGAGTCCGGATCAAACTCTTCTATCCCGTCCCAGCTCGCTATAGCGAGCATTAGTCTCGCTATAGCGAGACCTGCTACTGTCTCAAGTTCTGTCAACAATGTTTGTACATTGTTTGCACTGTTTACTGTTTCCATCCGGTTTTCATGAGCTTTTGTCAACAGCAACAGCTGGTCCTGACAAGGACTTTGATGGACGACTTTTATTCTAACAAGAAGTGAACTTATGAGGCGACACCAATTACTTTTTTTTTCTACAAAAGAAAAAACTCTATAAATGTTAAAGATTTTAAAATAAACATCTATTTGAGAAAGAATAAAAAGTACGTTCAATTATTTTTATCTAAAGAACAAAGTTGGTCTTCACCTTAGTAAATTAAATCTCGGAGGTCTAAGCTATATGTATTTGGGATTTTGCTTTAATGAAGGGGTGATTTACCTTAGTGATATTAAAATCTCTTCTCCATTCACAAGAGACCCAAAAGTTCTTTAGGTTTTACTCTAATGAAGGGCATATAAATATTAGGAAAATACGGGATAAGAAAAAAAATATTAACAAATTCAGCCAAAATTAGGAATCTTGGTTGTTTTAGGCCCATAAATTTGAAAACTGAAATGCAGATTTCAGCTGAACAGGCAAAGAAAATTTGACCAAATATTTTATTGGGGGTTATTTGGTTCGGTACCTTAACTAATCGAATCTTTTCGGCCAATTTAGCCTATACAAACTGAATTTGACTACCATAGTCAAACTTCTATTACCCTCTTTTATTTTTACGTGATTCATTTGTCATCAATCTCACCTTTACTCGTCCGCTCATGTAAGTAAAGTTGTGCTCTTTTCAAACCCAAAAATGTTAAAAATCTCCGGCCCTAATTAAAATGGTTTTTAAACTATGCCTATCCATGATGAACCCAAACAAATATTAAAGAATCATTTTTTGTTGTCAATTACATAGGTAAATGATTTCCATGCAAAATGGGTATGGTTCACCGCATTTGTCTGCATGCGAAAACTATGTAAATATGGTCATTTACACATAATTTTTTTCATGCCTGATTAGTTTTGAAAATCACTCACACCATTTCCAAAAAGTGCTGGTATAGTCTCTTATATAGTGGAGCCAGCTATTCATTGGCAAATGCAGCATCAGAAGAAAGGATAGGATCTGTTCCATCCTTGGAATACAGGCAACCATGGCTCAACTAAAGTATCTTGGTTTCCCCATTGTGTTTGGTTTCCCAAAGAGAGCTCACTTCCTCCCTCTTCTGGACTCTGTTAATGCTCGGCTGTCAGCTTGGAAAGCTAAAACCCTCTCTTTTGCAGGTCGTCTAATCCTCATCAAACATGTGCTCTCCTCTATTCCCATACACTCAGCTGCCATCCTTCCTCTTCCAATCTCAATTTGCAAAGCTATCGAGCGTCAGATGAGACACTTCCTTTGGTCAGGCAATGCTTCTACCACAAAGATTAACTATGTGAAGTGGTCTCAAGTTACCCTTCCGAAGATGGAAGGTGGCCTTGGCATTAGAAGGATTCAAGATGTTAATAAAGCCTCTTTAATCAAGCTTGGCTGGCAGGCCTCAACTGTGAGCACGATCTGGTCTACTTGGTTCAAGAATCGCTACTTCAGAAACAAAAACATCTGGGATCAAACTAACACTACTTATGGCTCTTGTATTTGGAAGAGAATCCGCCGCCTTGCTCACTTCATTCATCAAGGAAGTGCCTGGTGCATTGGCAATGGTCAAGAGATTAACCTTTGGCATGATACTTGGAATGGAGACAAACCTCTCTCTGCAGCTTTTCCTAACTTGAATTTCCCTCTGGATCAGCGTCTGGCCTCCATCTTCCAATCAGGCTCTTGGCATATTCCATTGAATTTTCCCACTGCTGTCCAAGACCAGCTTGCATCTGCCACAGCTCTTCTCTCTCTCAATCCTTCTGCCAGCGATCACCTCTTCTGGAAAGAGGCAACAGACGGTATGCTCTCTCTCAATCAAGCTTGGAACACCATCAGAGCTAGGGGGAATGATCTCCAATGGCCCAGCTTCATCTGGAATGGTAATTCTCTACCCAAGGTCAGTTGCTTTGGGTGGCGCCTGATGCTCAATCGAATCCCAACTGATAATCACCTTCAACGCCTTGGTTTCTACTTAGCTTCCAGATGCAGTCTCTGCTTCAACAGTGAAGAATCGACCAGCCACCTCTTCTTCTACTGCGTCCTAGCCACTTCCATCTGGCGTTGGCTTTTCTGCTGTGCAAGCATCCAGCTTCCCCTACCCAATCACGCATCATCCATTTGGCAAGCCCTTTCCAGAGGTAATGACAAGGCTGGCAGGCAATTCATGGCATCGGTTTTCCTCTCTGTTCTATATGCCTTATGGCTGGCCAGGAATACTGCAATTTTTGAAGATCAGCATCCTCCTCTCAACCAGATTATCTCCCAACTGCAGGATAATCTCTGCTTTTCCTTGAAGAAGATCTCCAAACCATTCTGCAGCCACCAGCTCAGTTCACTCTTCTTTTGTTTCAAAATTGCTCAAGATGATCACTAACCTCCTCCCTGGCTCTTCTTTGGTTCCTGCCTCTGTAATCTCCTTCCTCTGGGGCTCCATGAGCCTTTGTATTTCCTTTGCCTTCTCTTTATAAAATTACCCATTTTATACAAAAAAAAATATAGTGAGTTTGCATTCTTGTACTGGTCCCCATCAACTATCTTTATTTCCCTCATTCCTGTAAGGTCCATATTTGTATTCCAAATTGTGCATTTTTATTTATTGAACTAATAAACCTCTTGACCTGAGAGCTAATTATCTTAAATCTTCATAGATTTTAAGTAGTTCATGAAGTAGTATCAATCAATAGATCTGATTTTCTGCATTTCTATGGCCCTTTTATGATCTGGGATGTTCAATGTTCTTGTATTATTGGTAAGTATCAGGACATGTAGTTTCATATCTTAATTCTTTATGGATTTTGAAAAATTTGTGAAAAATGGCCCAAAAACCCAAATGCATCGACAATAGTTGAATGTACTCAGTTACTCACATGAAATGGTCATTTTGAAAAAAATAATAATAATATGATAGAGTGTTTCACATATGTAACATTTTCTTATACAACATTTTCATATGTATCATTTTCCTATCACGTGTAAAATAAAACGACCCCTAAGAAGCTAAGATGTTTAATTTCTTAAGTCTTCTTAGATTTTGAGAAATTTGTGAAAACATCTTAAAATTCTCAACCTATGCATCCATTTTAATTCGATGGACTTTTATGGGCCTGGATTCATGACCAAACTATTTAATATTTTCCTATGAACTACAAGTATTAATACATTTCCTTTCATATCTTAAATCTTCATTCATTTTGAGAAATTGGTCGAAAACAACCAAAGAACCTAAATACATCTAAACTGTTTGATGTAATCATTTACTCGTGAAAATGGTGATTTTGACAAACATGGTAATGTGTTTCCTATATGTTCATCTTGATCCAATTTCCATCAATATATCCATGAGTGTATGGTTCTACTTCGATGGACTTGATCTTATTTGACATGTGAAATGAGAATGCTTGAAAACAACGCTTCTATTCGGAGGTCTTTAAATTTGATTGTTCAACAGAGAATGTTAAGGAATTCGTTTGTTTAGATGCAGAGTAAAAATCAGGGATGCTTTTTTCCTGCTTTGGATATTGCTGTGTTCTAGTTGGCAATGATTTTAAGAGCTTTGAATGAAAGGGTCAGATCTCTAATCAGTGGTATGACATTACCCAAGTTGTGTCCACCCAGATCAATGGTAGGATCACCTGACGATTTCCTGGCGAATATACAAATGTTACCAGGGCCGTGACAGTGATTCCTGGGTGCCTCTTACCTGTTCTAACAATAGGTTAATAATTACTGTTTTTATTGTTTGAAGTTTGGAGGGCTACCAAGTCCTATGCCAGAAAGGTATCACTTGGAGTGGAAATTAATAGAAAGGCAACAGCTATCGATGCCATAGGTGGGCGTGAACTGGAGGAACAGATGGTATTTCTCTTGTTTGCACATCTTAGTTAGCATAATACTATGAGATGTAGCTAGTTGTTCTCATCGTTATTGATGGGTCAGGCCCAAATGACCCAGTCCGTGATAAACCCAGGTCCAAATCCACGAAGTGACCAAGTCAAAGCAGCCACGTCGCTTCGGAAGCCGTCCCGCTTTTACCAGGTCCTGCGGAAAATATCTCACCTGTCTCGTCCAACGCTGAGGGCAGTTCGAAGGCTCCATTCAAGCAGGGCAAACGTTGCCGAAGAGTCGTCCCCATCTGTTAGGAGAGGACTAAAAATCGAGGAGCCCCACCAACACTTGGAGGGCAATTGATATCTTTTCATTTTTCTACTCTTATATTCTCCTAACTTGTAATCCCTACTCATTGAAGAAGTAAAATACCACAGGCAACCTCTGCCTTTCTGAAGTGGACGTAGGTCATTTTGACCGAACCACTATAATCCCTTCTCCCTCCTTTTTAATTATTGAATTATTGCATTTAGCATTTATTACTCGACCGGTGGTGTCCGAAACCAATTTTGGCATCATCAGTTATCTATCCACTACTAATGCCTTTCACCGGCCTGTATCTGTTGGGTGAATGAAACAAATAGGGCATTAAAACCGGTGGGATTCAGGTTGGTTCCATACTGACTCAAATGGATTTAGTCCACAAGACCATGCCTGTACATGGATTCAATAAAGAACTGGACCTGCAATCTGAAGATGTTAAAAGAGGGAAAAACTTAATCATCTCAGTCGAAAGAGTGTGTTTCTAAAACATATCAATATAAATGATATACAAATCAGTCACATACTTCCATTCACACACAGTGCAGTATCATATCAATACAAGTGGTCTACAAATCAATCACATACAGACATATAATGCATTTCTAAAACATGAGATGATAAGGACACGCCATGTGAAAGCCATCCCCTGTATCCATCTCCTATATGAAGATAAAAAATGAAGATCAGACCTCAACCACACCGATGTAGAGTCGCAAAGCCCGTCACCTATATCTAACCTTCATTTACAAATGAAGAAAGAATTGTCAGTATCACATAAGCTATATTCTGAATGTAAGAAAGGCAAGTGCTATTGTTAGCCTCACTGCTAAATCAGATAAATGAGAAAGAACCTATCACTAAATCACATCACAATTAAACTGACTCAAAAACTGCCGCAACTCTCATTCCTTGGTCATTTTTTCATATTTGCAAAATGCTATTATTTGCCAAACACCACAGAAACAAGCTAAATACCCCCTTCTCAAAAATACATATCATGTAGCACATACATATATGCAGTTAATAGAAACCTTGCATGATTTTCCCCAATGGGATATTGAATAGAGTATTTCAATTTGGGCACCTTACAAATATTCAGCTTAAGGCTCTAAGTTAGATTGACTTTCTAAGCCTAACAAACATCATTTAATCATTCAATAGAATCCACAACCCGGCTCGCATTTACCTTAATTGCGACAGAAGAGTTTCAGTTCCAAGCTGACAGATTTAAAAAGAATGAAAGCCAGTTCATAAAGACAAACTTTTAAAAGTGGTCTACAAAAAATCGAATGAGAGGTTATGTTACTGACGCTCAGTCACTGGAAGCACAAGGAACAAATAGCTCATTATGAAATGGGTTAATGTGATTAATAAGACAGGCACTTTCTAAAGCATCTTAAACAGATTAATACAGGCAAAACAAACAAACTCATTTTCTAATCACTTGAATATAAAGTGCACAATATGAATAAATCACTATCTCAAAGTATACATGTTAGTATTATACCTGTTGGGCTTGGGCCAAAGAGACCATAATTAGAAAAGGCTAGAAATAGATATGTTAGAAAGCAATTGAAATGCTAAAGTGCAGGATCAAGAGACATTAAAGTTGAAATTCACCTCATATTTGCTCGTTAAACCCCAAGCAGGAATGTCTCTATTGTCATTGTTAAGAGTCAAAGATAAGACAAGAAGAAAGCTAATGTTCGGCAGTATCATTTTTCTTTCGTCGTTCCATCCAAATCCACTGAGGTCTAAGCATTGGTTTCATAATTACATATGTCCTTCTTCAATGTCTTAAATTCTTAAGTTTATCTTTAGTAAAAGTATCACCAAATTCACTCCTCATGTTTTGTTGTCAACAAATTTCACCCTATCACATGTGAACCCTCATTTCGAACGATGCCCCTCTTGCATTGCTCAACCATGAGATGGATGAACATCTCAACTTGCATTGTGGGCTATTAATTTCATATTTTTTGGTTGGGAACATGGATTATCGTTTGTGTTTTGCACTTCATTTTCTACAATTTGATAGCGCATATGAGAATATATAGTTTTCTCCTCAAAATCTTAGTGAAAACTGTTATCTCTTATTACAAATTGGCATTTTTCTTTTCAAAAAAGGTGCTCTCCTCACATAATTTTATTTTACAGCATCCAGCTTAAGACCTCTTCCGTTTTAGCAAAAAGAGATGGTGGCTTTTAAAAAATAATACACTTTGGCATTTCACTATTTTGGCATCCAAGATCAAGAACCGTTTCACTAACAAAGATATATAGTTTATTTATAGCAAAGGAAGATCATGGCCCAACAATCATGAGCAGAGCATAAGACATGCAAGCACGGATGATTATATTCTAATAGATGCAAAGAATGAGGAAACATAAAATAAAAATAAATAAATACAAAAACTTATGAATGTCACATAAAACATAGAGAACAAATACCAAAACCACATTAAACTCATTTTCTAATCACGAAAAAAACATCAACTATGGCATCTAAAAACTCGGACATAGATGCATATATCTCATTTGAGCAGCCCAATATCACATAAGAAAAAAAAGAAAACAAACAAATGCCCATCTTATCAAACTCATTTCCTAATCACCCATACCCATCAACCACATGCAATTTAAAAACTCTATAACCTCGATACATGTCTCATTTCAATAGAATACTACCAAATAAAACAGAGAGGAAAAATACCCATCTCATCAAACGCATTACTTGATCACCAAATATTTTGAGAGATTCTCGAAATATTCTAAAAAAAATATCAGTATATTTTCAGAATATTAGAGAGAGAGATCTTCGCTGGGAGATTTTCGACATAGCAGCCAAATCTGAAACTAAACCAAAGGGATTATGGAGAGGATTTTTTGCTAGGGTTTTATTTTTCTCATTTAAATATGCACGTTTGTGTACACACCCTTTCCACGGAAAGACGAAACTGTCACGTCAGTAAATTCCATAGAAATGGAAACCTCATAAAGGGATTTCAATGGAATTTAGAAATTCATGTTTGGTGCGAATTTTTTTTCATCGCTGAATTGGTGCTAATGTTGTTTGGTGCGGCTGTGGATTCTTTATTGAAAATCAGATGAGCCATCACAGAAATAATACCCATCACAGAAATAATCATCATACATATACCCAACTAATCAAAGAAAACAAAATCATAATGCAATGGTGATGTTTTGGGTTGAGTTGGAAAAGAGTGATGAAATGAGATTATATAGGAGGGAGAAGTTTTCTGAGGAATTGAATTCCTACACCCCCATAGGAAATCCATTTCCAGCATGAGCAAGAAAAATGCTGACAAGGCAAGAAAGCATTTCCGTGGAATCGTTCCGCACCAAACGCAAGAAAAATGGGTTTTCCGCGGAAAACCGATCACTTTTATGTAGAAAAGTGTTACACAAGCATGCTATAGGAAACAAAAATCCTCAATCTTGAGAAAAAAAATTGGGCTACTATGGGTTTGTATTTTCTCAAATTTTAGCGGCACCAAAAAATACGAAAATCCATTTTCTAAGAAAAAAACCAGTTATTTTTCCATAAAAAAATGGTTACTTGAACATGCCCTAAATGCTTCTATTCTATTTTCGTCTCCTCTAAAGTTGGATGTGTTACTGTTTTTGTTGTTGTTGTTCTTTTTTTTTTTTTTTTTATTTTTTATTTTTTTATTCTATTCTCTTTTCTCTACTTGTGGTTTCCAATTGCTCAGTCATAGCAGTGGTTTTATGTTATCTTTTTTGAGGGCTCATGCTTGCAAATCTAATAAAACCCATGCTTTCTGTAGATTCCAAAAAGAGTAAAGACTCCCCGAGGCACTTCTATGTCAAAGTCTCATTGTCTGAGTCCTTCCTAGGCTTACAAAAAGAAAAAAAATACAAATTTATACAGAGCCTTTCCCTCTAAACACCCTTGAAAACCTTCCATGAAGGCCCACCAACAATCAATCCAACCCCATCACTTTCAATATCCCTAGTAATTGGCACTCACTCCAATTTGATTCTTGTCTGACCTATACTCACCTTTGGCTTGAAACTCAAAACGTAAGTTCAGAAATTGTTAACAAACAACTTCCATTGAGGAAGAAAATCTAAGGTAGACACTGAAAGGAGAGTAAATGACAACAAAGAAATGGAAAACGCCATTGCCATCCATGCTGTACACTTTATAAGCTCAAGAAATCGTCTCCCTCCTCCTTTTTAAAAAGAGAATCTGAAGTCTTTCTTTGCTTTTCCTCCTCACTCAGCTAACATTTTTCCATGTCTTACTTTGTTTATATGTCATTCAACTTACTTTATATCTTTACATCCTGCGCTCGATTATTTACTCTTCCAATATTGTGTTGTGCACGTGTATGCGGAAACGTGAATCAGCGATCGAACGAACAATTAAACCACACAAGACAAACAATCACACACAAGAGAATTACGTGGTTCGGCTATCTTGCCTACGTCCACGGGAAAGAAAACTCGACTCTCCTTTAGGTTCACTCTTCTCTGTCTGTCTGTCTCTCATGGGTTACACATTACATCATATATATAATGTTCTCTTTCTTATTCCCTAAGAAACCCTATCTTAGTCAATAAGAAAGTCCCGGTACAATTACCATAATACCCATGTCCATGAACCCAATTGTTGGGCTTAGTAGGTCCAGACAATTGGGTTCATGGACATGGGTATTATGGTAATTGTACCGGGACTTTCTTATTGACTAAGATAGGGTTTCTTAGGGAATAAGAAAGAGAACATTATATATATGATGTAATGTGTAACCCATGAGAGACAGACAGACAGAGAAGAGTGAACCTAAAGGAGAGTCGAGTTTTCTTTCCCGTGGACGTAGGCAAGATTGCCGAACCACGTAATTCTCTTGTGTGTGATTGTTTGTCTTGTGTGGTTTAATTGTTCGTTCGATCGCTGATTCACGTTTCCGCTACAAAACAGAGATCGATCTCTATTGAGATCTAATCCGTCGATCGGAGTTTCTTCAATCTCGAAAGGGCCACACTGATCGCTGTTGGAGAAGACAGTGGGTGGATAACAGCATATTTCATCACGTGTCTAATGAAACCAATGCGAGAACCCTTTGGATGAAGTTAGAAGAAAGATATGAGAAGAAAACCGCCGTAAACAAAACTTTTCTGATTAGAAAGCTTGTAAACATGAAATTCAAGGAGGGTGGTAAAATTGACGATCACATAAATGATTGTTGGGGATGTGCAACCAAAGTCCCACATCGGCTAGAATTGGGAAAGATCATGGGCATATAAGTTGGGCCTAAGCCCTTATGGATTTGTTCTTGGGTTCTACCCAAAAGGCCTCATATCAATGGAGTACTTAGTCCAACTTATATGCCCATGATCTTTCCCAATTCTAGCCGATGTGGGACTTTGGTTGCACATCCCCAACAATCCTCCCCTCAAACAAAGGACCATATCTCTTTGGATATTTTTACCGGGCCTCCCCTCAAACGATCATCCATCCGTCCGCTCCATCGAGAAGAGCCAACTCGAGAGCTTCACAACGGATCCACCAATCGTGAGTACTGCGCTTTTCCTGCGCATCACTGGGCCCACCACCTTTTGTTTGGCAATCTGAGGATTCTCCGGGCTAAGTCTGGGCTTGGGCTCTGATACCACTTGTTGTGCGCGTGTATACGGAAACGTGAATCAGCGATCGAACGAACAATTAAACCACACAAGACAAACAATCACACACAAGAGAATTACGTGGTTCGGCAATCTTGCCTACGTCCACGGGAAAGAAAACTCGACTCTCCTTTAGGTTCACTCTTCTCTGTCTGTCTGTCTCTCATGGGTTACACATTACATCATATATATAATGTTCTCTTTCTTATTCCCTAAGAAACCCTATCTTAGTCAATAAGAAAGTCCCGGTACAATTACCATAATACCCATGTCCATGAACCCAATTGTCTGGACCTACTAAGCCCAACATATTGCACTTGGTATTTTGGCTTTTATTTAACTGTGACTATAGACATACTTTGATTTTGTTTTCTGCAATATGTGTTTTGGTCAATTTATAAATGTTTGTGATACTCATCTTTTCCCTTCACCTTTTGATAAACATTTGAAAGAGGGATCACTAAGATAAAAATATCCAATGTTGGGGATCACAAGGTGGTTGTTGTGGATAGCACACCCGCTCCAACAGTTCCACCCAGGGAATAGTTTCCTTAATCTCCCCAAAAAAAAAAAAAAAAAATCCAGTGTCATTCCTTGAGCATTCTTCCCTTTTTTTTCTCTTTTTTAATTAGTAATTTGTCTCTTATTTTGTTTTAGAAAAATTCAGGAAAGAAGAGTGATTTCAGAAAATAGGTGGACAAACTCTATGTAAATTCTTGTTTAAAACTGGATTCAGCAGTGGACTAACTCATCACCACATGTTTTCATAGTGAAAAATGAAATCTCTAACTTCGTGAATGTTACTTTTGTAGCAAATCTTTACTTGCTTAGGCACCGAACATTAACACAAGCTTTGGTCGGCTAAGGCTTACATTCTAAGACAACCACGAAATTTGTCAAGAGAAATTTTTTTTTTTTTGGCCAACCCATGATTTGTCCTATCAACTGGTCTACCCAGATGTAATCACCATTCCTTGAGTTAAAAGGATGTTAGTTAAAGAATCTCAACTCGGTAAGCCACCAAAATGTGATGATCCAACAAGAAAATTGTAGGTCTGGCAAAGAGAGTATTGAAGAATCAAAGAATGTAAAAGGCCATTGTTAAAAACAAGAATCTAGAAAACCTTATTGTCAAATCATCGGGAGATGTAAAGCGGAAACATACCTTGATCCATAGTGAAAGTTGTTCGTAGGTTGTTGATCTTCCAATCCAATATGACTGCCCAGAGAAACCCTCTTGATTCTTTCTTATGATGGGATGTCAGAGAGAATATGAACTTAACATATGAATTGGGGACCATAACCCTAACATATAATAATTGGATTATCATAAATTTTGCTATTTCTAATTTTACCCCTCATCAGACTAGAAATAGAATTCTGGTATCTACACATTAATCCCATGACAATTATACCCTTAAGCCTTAAAACTTTTTAGTCTTAATTACATCACTTTAATTTAGGCTTAACCAAAGATAGCATAACACATTTTATGGTTACATGTGTGGCCCCACATGATGGAATTTTCCAACAGCCAACATTCAAGCTGGTCTTTGAATCTTAAAACAGAAAAAAAAAAAAAAAGAAGTCATGGTTAGAACCTGCAATTGTACAAAGATGAAGTTTGTAGGTATAGGGTAAGTATGAGAAGCATTAAAAAATAATAAATTTGATGCTCGGTCACGCTTAATTTGAGAATTGACAAGATTAATGGAAGGACTCAAAAAAGGAACCGATCAGTTTAATGAAGGCACAAAAGAATGATGCACTATATTCTAGTTATAAGTTCCTTAAACAAAGCACATTTGAACACTGTAACAACAAAAAACGTGGGACACTTTAAAATAAAGGGACAATTACCGTACGGACAGCCTAAGACCCGAGAATTACCCCATGAAAGATGAAAAATTACAATTTACCTAAAGAAAGATAGTACACAAAAAAGGCACAAAATGGGACGAAAATACCCTTTTTGGAGCGATATCCAATGGCGGTAGGATATCGAAGCGTTCGATATCCCAAGTACTTAGGATATCGCATTGTTCGATATCCTACAAGTGTAGGATATCGCACAGTTCGATATCCTAGACCTGTAGGATATCGAATGGTCACCTACTTCCATCACATCACCACAAAAAGTCCGTTTCATCTTCTCCGTTTTTTTCACTGAGGAGGTCCGTTTCATCTCTGTTTTCGTTGAAGACCTCTGTTTTCATCGCACAGTTACCTACTCTCGTTCTCCCGTCCAAAGCTTTCATCTTCTCGCTCGACTTTTCCAGAGATGAAAACTCAATAACTTTCATTAAGTCTCATCTCTCTCAAATTCTCTTGTCTCCCTAACCCTCTTTTTCTCTTGGTTTTATCTTGTGCTAAACCTCACAAACCCCATGGATTCAAAAGAGCCATGGTTTCAACTTCAACTCCAGCTCCAGCTCCATCGCAACTGGATTCCATCACAGCACGACCCATCTCAGCTCCACGACACATCGCAGCCGACGGCGTCCATCCCTCTCTCTTTTCTATCACGGAAATGAAAATAGCTGGGAGATGTGTGGATATTAGTTTTCCTTGTTTGCTTGTAGGCCCATTTGTTGGCAAGGAATTTATGAATCACGAGGGTGATGTGTGGATATTAGTTTTTTTTTTTAATTTCTTCTTGAACTTATTATTCATTAAAAATGAAATTATTTGATAAACATTTATGGATCTTCACTAATGTTTCTTTGATTTTAGCATATGAAAGAAATAATGATCCTAAGTTCCAATGGTACTATTATTTTGGAGAAGGTAAGGTGTTGACATTGATATATGTGACTGCATATCCTTCTCTCTTTACTTGATTGAGGTTGCTCTATTAGTTCACATCAATGTATTTAGACATCTTCATTTTTTAGCTTGGACATTTGGACAAGGCAGCACTCAATAAACTGAAAGGAGAGAGACTTTTCACCTATGGGAATTCACATGAAATATGTGCCCGATTCTCAGCTAGTCCCTTCAATTCAGGTGGGTCATCTCTTGTGAACGATGGGGAGAGGATCACATTAACAAAATAAATGGAGAGACCATTTTTGGCAATTTCTTTAGCCAACCCAAGCTGAAAACAGTGGAATCTGAATGACCTTATTCTCGCTATAGCGAGAATTCAGTCTCGCTATAGCGAGAAGCGAGACCTGGTCCACCCAATTGTGCTGAACTATTTTTTTTAAGAAAATATTTTTAAATAGACAATAAACTACTTCAAAGGTCCACCTGAAACAGCAACCGGGGTATATTTATGGACATCAATTCTGGTCCCTGATAACATGGATTTAAAATCATTTTAATGATGATTGGGAGATCCAAGAAGCCCACTCGGACAGATGTTAATGTTCTAACAGGCCTCAGTGGCTCAATATCTTATCTTGTGTTGTGCTACACTTCACTAATCACCATAAATAGGTAAATAATAGAATTGATAATCCAATCAAAGAATTAAGTACCATGTATCCTTAATTAAAGCTTATACTTGCAGAACATGTGCATTCTTTTTATATAGATGAAATGGGTGGAGACTTACAACAACACAGACACAGGGGAAGTGACTAGACCGGACACAAAAATATACATTTGAGTACAAATTCTCTTTCTAATTAAAATTTGAGTACAAAATCTCTTTCTAATCAAAATCCAACATCTAACACCAATTTAATAACAACCTCCAACATCAAATCCCATTGAACTGTTCTCTACATTGCGGCAAGTCAAACAAAATAAAATTGGAACTAAAAATATGCTATCAGGTCTGAAGTTCCCAGTAGCAGATTTGAGCTCCTGACAAGTGAACTGAAGTAGCTGAGGAACATCTTTCTTCTCGGGCCCAGGTGGATCGATGACAACATCTGTTGAGGCCTGAGCATCTTGAGGAACAGCAAGCTTCCTGTTGCTAGCATTCAAATATCTGGTCTCGGTTGTTCCAGAGAGTGAAACCAAGTGTTAGATATCCAAATATCTGCACGCTCCTTTCACTCCGCACTTGAGGGCCGCCCAGCACCCACATTTGTTAGCCATCTCTCTCTCCCACCTTTCTCTTCTCCTCATCAGCCTCAAAAGAAGCTTTTGCTGGTTTTGAGATTGCCCAGATAAAGCTGAAAGGACTGAGATGAGCTAAACTTCTCGCTATAGCTTTTCACTAAAATTTGCACTCTTCATCCTCTGTAAAAATGGAGAAGATGAAAACGGACCTCCTCAGCGAAAACGGAGACGATAAAAATGGACTTTTTGTGGTGAAAATCTTTTATATGTGATGGGATGGGAGTAGGTAACTATGCGATATCCTACAGACGTAGGAGATCGAACTGTCCTTCGATATCCTACAGATCTAGGATATCGCACGAAAAAGGGTATTTTCGTCCCATTTTGACCGTTTTTTCTGTACGATCTTCCATTTGGTAAATTTCAATATTTTGTCTTGTATGTGGTAATTGTCGGGTATTGGGCTGTCCGTACGGTAATTGTCCCTAAAATAAATCATGCAATTTATTATGACGACAAAATAAAAAAAATGAAATTATGAAGGAAAAATAGTCTATACGTACCTTGAGGTGGGAATTCTTGAAATGGATAGAAATGCAGTTGAAGAGATGTTTTTATTTACGCTGCATGCCAAACAAGATTCTTGTGTCAACTTATGTTGTTCTACATGCTGCTCTGTATACTAGGAGTTCTAAAATGGTAATATTTCCAAAAAATAGAGTCACACATGAACCTTGAATTCATAATTAACATGAACGAGTTTGGGTATGTCATAATGCATTTATCACAGAGAAGAAAACAAATAACACTCTAGTTGAGGATATGCATAGTATTCTTAGTCCTTCAGTAACTAAATTTTCCAAAAAAGAAAAAAGAAAAATCTGAAAAAGAAAATATAAAGACCATGAATCAAAATAGCGGCGTTTGGCGGTAGGTCCCTCATCATTGCGTTTTATAGCTTAGGGTCCAAGATAGTTTCTCATAGAGGCGGCAGTCCTCACTATACGTTAGCAAACACGCTCCGCTTAAAAACATTTCAAACCGTCATACGATCCGCAACATAAACAAAACCCAAATCATTCGAAAGAGAAGACGAAGGAAAATGGCTAGAACAAAGTCTGCGATTTCATCAAAACAAGAAAAAATGCAAGGGAAAATGCAAGCAAAGCAAGAGAAAGGTAAAAAAAAAATAGAAAGAGTTTTGTGATTTTAAAATCAATGTATCTGACTTTGAAATGTGCTTATCTGAGTTTGGTGTGAATTTATCTAAGCTTGTTCTCAAGTTGTCTTAGTCTGATATCAATTAAAAATGACTTTAAATGAGTTTATCTGTATATTACATGATTTTATCTGAGTTTAATTTGTAATTAACTGCGTTTGTTATCAATTAAACAGGGTTTCAAGTAAAATTATGTGACCGTGACACGATTTTATCTGATTTTCTTCTGAATGTATCCGAGATTCTTATAAAATAATATGAGTTTGGTATGAAATTAAATATATTTCACATGATTTTATTTGACTTTGAAATGCATTCAACTTTATTTTAAATGAGTTTTTCTGAGTTTACTGTGAATTTATTTGAGTTTTGTATAAGTTATTAGACTTTGGCATGAAGTTATCTGACTTTAAATTAAACTTATCTATGTTTTGTATGAATTTATATAATTTTGATATGAATTTATCTGTGTTTGCTATGAATTAATCTGAATGTGATATGAATTAAACTGGATTGATGTGAATTTATCTGAATTTGAAATCAATTTATCTTAGTTTGCTGTGCATTTATATTAATTTGATGTGAACTTTTTTAACTTTGATGTGAGTTTATATGAATTTATCTGTGTTCGATATCATAACCAGTTCACGAAAAAGTTGGGTCCCATCAATATGAATTTATCTGTATTTGATATAAAATTATTTGACTAGATTAGGTTTGGTTTGACTAGATTTGGTTTGAATTTATCTGAATCTGATATAAAATTATCTGTGTTTGAAGTGAATTTAAATGAATTTGTTTATGATTTTATCTGACTTTGTTATGGTTCTATCTAACTTTGCTTTTGGACAGGGATGAGTTTGATATCTTTTTAGCTGAGTTGTATATGGTTCAGTCGAAAACTCATTTTACTATATTTAAATTCGACAGTAATCAAGGAAAGACGATTAGTTAGAGCTAAAAATCAGGATTTGATTGCATGACACCTATTCAAACGGTTAGGGGAACAAATAAAAAAATCTCATATGTCATACTAAGGGACCACCGCCAGAATTAATCCCATGCGCAAGGGACTTTACGCCTGAAACAATAATACTCTGTACTATAGACTTTATAAAGCAATAATTAGGGATCAATAGCTAATTTAACAACAACAACAACAAAAAAAAAAAAAAAAAAAAAACATATGGCATCAAAAAGGAATTGACATGGGCATCACAGCCAATCGGCCTAAAAATCAGAACAGAACTGAGCTCATTTGTGATTGTGCTGAATTTATAAAGCCGACTAGGCCATATAGTAGGGCCTAGGGCTAAAAATAGTCACACCCACAATCCATTTATCTTTTAGCCAAAAGCTCAGGCTTGCATACAATCCTCAACTCTACCGGTACCGGGAGAGGAGAAAAAAAAAAAAAAAAAAACAGCAATCTCAGAAATAGAAAGGTGATAATCTTGATGATTTGGTTAATGCGTACCTCTTGCAGACACTGCTCGTTTATTAAGATGACCGACACATGTGCTATTTTATACCAATCTTCCCCTGTCTCTTTGGCACATCTTCTCTCCAAACTGGGACAAGATTCAATACTCAAGGATTGGAGCGTGGTGACCTTTTGCAATGATGCTGGCAGGCTCAGAAGATGGGGGCAGTCCTCAATCAACAATTCTTCCAATGAAGCGAGATTCCCAATTTCCTCCGATAAAGAAGCCAACTCAGGCAAGCCGGACAATGCTAGGGTTTTCAAGGTTGTCAGTTTATACAAGCTCTCAGGCAAAGCAGCCAATTCAGGACAAACATATACACCCAAATACGCCAGGGAATTGAGGTGCTGGACTTGGAGCCCTTCACCTAAAGATCTCAACTTGTGACAACTGAAGATCAAAAGATCCCGAAGAGAGGTTAGTCCCTGAAACCCTTCATCAGGCAATGACGTCAAGTGATCGCAACCTACAATATTTAAAGATTTGAGGGAGGTGAGGTTACGTACTCCCTCCATCAAGGATTCGACCTCTCCACAGTTTTGAAGCATCACTGTCTTGATCGCTGGAAGATCGTGCACGTCCTTTGATAAGGATTTCAGCTTAGGACAGTCGGCGATGTATAAGTCCTTGATGAGAGTTAGATTCTTAAGCAATCCTTCTGGGAGAGAAATCATCTCTGGACATCCACCGATCCAGAGCACAGTAATTGATTTGTAGGCCATTACATGCATTAATAACATCTCATTGCATCCCATTAGTGTCAGGTTAACTACAGATGGAAGATGTGGCATTTGAGTCAACTTCGGACAATTATTAATCTCCAGTCGCTTAATATGAGGAAGAGTTTGGCTCCTTTCGTCACTTGACCACTTCTCGAGATCAGGCATATCTTGCATGGTGAGATCCTTGAGGTGGTGTAGCTGCGAAAATGAGGGGAGAATTTTACATCTTTTACAACTGATTAAAGAAATTTTAATCAGGTTGGGGACCTTCAAATGCATAAGCCAATGTGGGAATCTTGAACCCATATAGTTCTCAATGCTCAAGCTCTGCAAATTTGAATGTGGCTGAAGGCTTTCAATAACTCGCTCGTAGTTCTCATTTTCTGCTGCTGTAGAATCATGCGAATCTTTCCATGATAAGCCCAGTGAAGAAAGTTTATGCCTCTCCCTCAAGCCCACTTTATCTGCATCTAAAGGATTTAGCACATTTTGGAGGTTTTGAATGTTTATAGAACCTCGAAGGTTTAGATCTCGCAATTCATCTATTCCATTCTCTTTGCTAACAATGAACAATGTCAATGTCTGGAGGTCACTTAATTTTGAAATCCTGGCTGGCATTTCAGTGATTTTGTTACTCCCATCGATTTCGAGATGCCTGAGGCTAATCATCTTCCACATATTATTTGGTAATTCTCGGAGATTTCTACAATATAAGAGTTTTAAAGTCTGCAAGTTCCAAAGGGTGCAGATTGATTCAGGCAATGTCTCAATGTCAGCCCAAGACAACTCAAGGTATCTTAGACGTTTCAACTTACCTATTGAATTGGGCAAGGTTTTGATGTTGGTATTATATAATTTCAAGACCCGCAGACATGTTAAACTTGAAATGTCTTCTAGGATCACATGCTCCTTAATTCTTGTATATTCTAGAATGAGCGTTCGTAATTTTTGTGCATTATGAAAGCTCATCAGATCCATTAGCAATATTCTCCCTTTGGAAGCAAATAAAAAATGTCGAGTTTTTCTGGGGACACATTCCATTCTTCTAGCTTTCACAGTTAAACACTCGGTTCTTCTAACAGACTTGGCAAGATCATAAATGTGGTCATGCATCTTATATAGTAGTTCTTCGGTATGGCGAGGGACATAATCCATAACTTCTTCTTGAAAGAAAGACCTCCAACATAACTCTTTAAAATACTCTGCACCAAAATCTTCCATCAATTTGCCTTGTTCAGATGATTGGATGAGACCTTGTGCAATCCACATTTGTATTACTTCTTGTTTCTTAAACGTACCACCTTTATGGAAGATAATGCAGTATGTGAAGCATTGCTTTAGCTGAGATGGCAAATGACTGTAGCTCAATCTTAATGTGGGTATAATCTGATCTTCTTTTAATTCCCAAATCTCATTGTTTCTAATCGAAAGCCACTCGCTCTCGCTTCTTTTGTAGTGTAACAACCCTCCGAGAACCTTTGCAACTAATGGAACACCTTTGCATTTCTTCACAATCTCCCTTCCAATGAGTACCAAGTCCGGATATGTTTCTTCATCTCTGTTTGGAAACGCCCTCTGCTTGAATAAAGACCAGCAATCTTCCTCTGGAAGCCCTTCCAAATGGTGTGTGGGAAGTGTTCCCATCATATTCGCAACAATGTTGCTGCGAGTGGTAGCAATGATTTTGCTTCCTTTTTCGCCAACGTTTAACAAGCTTTTCAATTGAAGCCAAGCCTCTTGATTCTCATTCCATACATCATCCAGCACAAGTAAATATCTCTTCCCTGACAGTGTTTTTCGAAGGCGAGATTGCAGCAACTCCATGCGTTCAACATCACATCTCTCCTGATCAGATTCTATAATTGCTCTCATGATTTCTGCACTGTCGAATTTTTCAGAAACAAAAACCCATATCAGTTTATCAAAATAACTTTTCCCCCTCTCATCATTGTAAACTAGTTTTGCAAGTGTGGTCTTCCCGAGGCCTCCCATTCCAACTATTGGAACGATGGAAACATTCTCTTCCTCTTCATCACCGCTGTTGATCAACAAATGAACGAGCTTATCATTGTCCTCTTTTCTTCCGTGAACTTCTGATTCATGTACAAATGAATGGGTCTGAACTCTTGCTTCAGTCTCTTTGCGCCTATCAACATCATCTTCGTGCCTCAGATTATAATTTGATTTCTCCTTGGCGATCACATCCAGTCGTTCCGCAACCTCCCTAACCTTGTTGCTCATCTTAGATTTAAATGCAACTGTGTTCTTCGAAGGAGTAAAGAAGTCGCGTACCTTTTTGGTTGTGCTATTGCCAATCTCGACTCTACGTCGTAGATCCTCGGTTGCAAAGTCATCCAATATGTCCGCAACTTCATAAGCCACGTCCTCAAGCTTATCGAGCCAGTCTCTTATGGTGTTACTCGTCCATTGTTGCTCCTCTGCATCTTTGAGCACCGCTTGAATTGCTGTGAACGTGCTACAGAGATTGTTTAGGTCCTCGTTGATCCTACAGATCGATCCAAACTTCTCTAGCAAAGGGGAGGACATCTTCTTGAGTAGACCTGCTATGAGGGCAGAGAGAGCTGCTTCAGCCATAGCTTATTCAACTGGAACAGAGGAGAGGTGTGAGATGCTTGTGGATCTTGAGAAGAAATGGTGCTTGTAGAGATGCTGCTGCTTGTGCAAGGTATAGCCTATATTTTTACCTATGCTGTTGCTAGTAGATAATAATTGATTGGCTTTATTTGCCCATCAAAACATTCCTCCTCCTCCTCCTCTTTTTTCCCTTGTATAATTTTATATAAATTATTACAATAAAATATGAAAGACGGATACCTGCATCAGTTTCGAACAATAGTTAAGGAATAGTTTGCTGGCCTAATGTGGTGGTTGGTCCCATGGTACCTATCCAGCAGATCTTCTTTGAATAATTGACTTGGATTATAATATATATGACTTTGATTTTTGAAACCAACTGCCCGACATTTTTTATATTTTTTTTCACCCCTCTTTGCGCCGTTGGTTTCGGAGTTGTTGGTAGTGTCACATGGGCGGTATATATTATATAGTTTGTCGGCCAATTTAAATAAATTATATGCTATTATATCATCATATATTATATATATTTTATAAATATACATAAACTGTATGGGTAAATGGTAATATACGAAATTGACACATTATTATATGTAATGGCTTGAATCGAGTCTATACATTAGCCAAGTGGACCGTTTCTTTTATACACACACAAAAAAAAAAAAAAAAAAAAAATGGGACCGTTTAAATTCCTTGGTCTATGGGTATTAAATCAATATCTTAGATTGTTTGGAACATGTTTCTATGAAAAAACTCACTTTCATAAAATAAAAAAATTTGAAAACTCTATTATTATTATTATTATTATTATTATTATTATTATTTTGGCTATGTTGGGCTATTGCTCTAGGAGTAATACGTTCACTTTGAGGACCTAAGAACCGATCCCTGTACATGTGTGTGAGATTAAGATGCCAACACCACTCAACGATGATTGTGTTGACAATCTCAGGCAAATTAGGGCTTTAGAACTAATCTCGTAGGACTCTTCTCCGTTTCCGACTGAAAATCGTATTTCGTACAATCAATAACTTATATTTAAATGAAATTTTTAGAGCATTTCGGGGTATTACGACCTAGTATTTTTGTTTGATATGTGTTTCATAAGATTCTAGGCAGAAATATATATTTTAGGATATTTTAAGATAAGTTTTGCTTCAAAATATATTTCACGCGATTATAGGGTTAGAAATTTATTATAGGGGTTTCAAGAGGTGGTTTAAGATGCAAAAGTTGAAAAGTCATCCAATCAAATGGTACGTTCTTTATCAATTCAGAAATGGTGATAAGAAGAGTCATTTATATGTTTTTTTCCAAGCTCGTAACAGTAGGGTTCTTTGAATTCAGACTTAACATTTTAAAAATGATTACTGCATGGGTTTCGGTTTTTTTGTGATAAAATTTTTGTAGGGGTTGAAAACCTGTGTTACTAACACAAGAAAGAAAACTGAGAAACCTCAGGGCCTGTTTGGCAACATTTTGGTGTTATTTGTACTCAAATCAGGTTGAGCTTGTGCCCAAATTATACTCTGCATAACTTGTTGAGAATACACTGCACAAAACTTTTGGAACATCATAAAAGTTTTGCTCTAAAGAACGGAAGTAAGAGAATCATATTATTTATAATATGGGGCCCACCTTTTATTTTTTGCAGCACTCTATTATTAACATATATGATACCCACATGTAAAATTACAACGTTAGGCATGTCAAACGGGCCGTGCCCATGGCCTGTTTGGCAACATTTTGGTGTTATTTGTAGTTTGGCAACATTTTGGTGTTATTTGTACTCAAATCAGGTTGAGCTTGTGCCCAAATTATACTCTGCATAACTTGTTGAGAATACACTGCACAAAACTTTTGGAACATCATAAAAGTTTTGCTCTAAAGAACGGAAGCAAGAGAATCATATTATTTATAATATGGGGCCCACCTTTTATTTTTTGCAGCACTCTATTATTAACATATATGAGACCCACATGTAAAATTACAATGTTAGGCATCTTTTAAAAATAAATGTGTTGGGTGAACTCGATCTCACAACTATTAGGATGTGAAAGATAAACACAATCACTAGACTACCTAACTTTTATATACTAATATTTACTCAAACAATATTAAAACTAGTTAGATGAGGATGTAAACATAACCACGAATATTAAACTATTAGTTACATTAGGATGAGAACCTAACCACTTTAGATGATGATGAGAAGCTAACACATTTTTTATCCAACTTTTCACTCTTTCATTCAAACAACCTGAAATATAAAAAAATCATATCATGTCCTTTTTTCTACTCATTTTTCAGCCAAATTGAAATGCCATGGTTAAGGATATTTCAATTGAGATGGCAAACTCAATTTCTATTTTTTTGGCTAAATTCTCATACTTTAAATGAGAACTTAGCGCGATTAAATATTTCTACATTTATCAACAATCATTTCAAGTCTTCCAAATGACCCACCATGAAACCACAACCTTGGACTTCATTTTAATTAGATTTGCATCAATTTCTTTATTTTTTAGTTATGGGTCTTTAGTCTTAGTCAATAATTCTCATTATCTTTATCATGGTTACATATTTTTTACTTCTTTTTCCTAGTGTTCATATCAATGTAAATATATGGCTTCATGTGATGTGATCGAGAGTGGAGTTATAGGTACATGTGACGAGATTATATTGAACATAAATGACTGAATTATGAACATATTTCTGTGTTTAATGTGTTTAATTCTGAGCTTTCCAACCTATAAAGAATCTCAACTTCTCAAATGCTCAGGGGTTTTTGAACATAGATGAATCCAGGTAGGGAATTTCATTTGAGATTCTCAAATATCTCTCAAGACAACAAAATTATTGAAGGCAAGGGGGCAAATTTAGTGAAGGTAAGTGTGTCACACCAAAACATTCCCCTTATTACTTCTCCCCAAAAACACATTGCCCCTCATTATTAGTGTGACTAATTTACACTAAAGTCCTACCTTACTAAATTATGTAAGTGTTTTTTTTATTAGAAAATGCCTAGGGTTGTTGGTTGGCTGGGAATTAGATTTTTATAACTTAAAAAAATATATAAAAAATAATTTTTTGGCGAGCCAGGCGGGCCTGGCGGGCCTGACGGGCCGCAGGGGCTGGCCCGTTTGCCAGGCGGGCTTGGCGGGCCGTGCCAAACGGGCTGGCGGGCCTGCGAAGCTCGACCCAGCACGGCCCGCGTCATGGGCCGTGCTGTTGACCGGGCCATGCCGTGCCACGGCTCGTTGACTGGCGGGCCGGCACGGCCCACTTGACATCTCTAGGTACGCACCTATAAAAATAGAACATGGGGCCCATATTCATGCAAATTCATAAGATTTACAATATGGGCCGACTTTATAAGTATTATAATGTGGAGCCGCCTTTTTGTGAATGAAAATATGAGACTCACGTTTAGAAATTACATCATTGTACACACCTTTAGAAATTAGAATATGAGCCCACATTCATAGGATTTACAATGTACGTCCACCTTTTGTGATCATGACCATGTGACTTACATTTAATATTTACAAAGTGGAGTCACATTTTTTGTGATTGCAGACACAAGACCCACCTTTAGAAATTACAATGTATTGCCCACCTTTAGAAATTAGAACATAGGAGCATATTCATAGGATTCACAATGTGGGCCCACCTTTAAAGGAATTATAATGTGGGGCCATCTTTTTATTGATTGTGAATACATTACCCACCTTTAAAGATTACAATGTGATATCCACCTTCAGAAATTAGAATATGGGTAATATTTATAATATTCCAATATGGGCCAATATTCATTTACAATGTGGCCCACCTTTTGTGATTTTGACCATATGACCCACCTTTAAGAATAATAAAGTGGAGCCACCTCTTTTGTGACTGTGGACATGAGACCCACCTTTAGAAATTGAGTCCTCGAAACAGGAGAACACTGTTTCGCCCACTTAACAACCGCTGCATGTAGAGAATGCCTGACTTCCTTGGAATGAAAAGAAAAAGAAAAAGGGAGGGCCTTTTTTTATAAATAAAAGAATTCTTTCATTTTCTCCAACATCACCATGGGTTAGGGTTTCAATCACGCCTCTTCTCCTTAAGTTAGATGGATGGTGGAGCCCACATGTCCCATTCCACAAAAGGGAAGGATCATCATGGTCCCCTGATGGTCCACACTCAAATGTGTGGGTCTGATCTTCGATCAGATGGACCATGGGGTCCCATCTCTCGATATCCATCCCCAAAAACAACCCATCTCTCCATAACAAAAACCAGTCAAAATCTGAGGTGTGAACACAAACCCTTACATACCTATTAAAACTACTCATGTCAAGTCAGCCTATTAAAATGGGCACCTAGCCTGGCCCGGCCCGTCACAGGCCAAAAAATACAGGGCTTTTTAAAAAAATCTGAGCCGAGCGGACTGGGCTTGGACAATGGTCTTGAAGTCCGACCAAAATGGGACTAAGAATGGGCAGAACATGCCCAGCCCGTCCAGGCTTGGCCCGGCCTGCTCGCAAGCACCTGTCACTCATTTTTAATAAACTTGTAGGTGAAGAGAATTGTGGTGAAGTAGAAATTAAAGTAATTTATTGGAGTGAAGTCTTCCCGCTCATGATTCTTTTTTATTTTGATCAAATGTTATTCTCATAATCTTTTTAGATTTAACGAAGTATCTTGTTAGGTTTATATTTTACCTCTTATTAGAGCAAATCAGGTAATAATATAATTTTATGACAGGATAGTTTAATGCTATATCATTTCTACTAATTTTTCAATCAAAGGGAACTGATGCAAAACTTAACCAGTAAAGGGTATTAAACAATCCTCTGGCTTACTATAGAAAAGTAAACATCAATTGTGGGTCCCGTCACAGAGACAAAGCATGTAGGTAATATATAATATAGTTTATAATTTCGAAAGTGCGGACTTTAACCAGATTATTTTCTATTAGGTTATAGGAATTATGAGAATTCTTATATACAACAATTATAAATTCTACTAATACTTCCTCACAAATACAATTAAATGGATTTCGCTCATTTCACCAATAGGACTTGTGGAGAATAAAGTTGAATAAAATTGTTTAGCTTATATTTAGAGTGTCGCTATTGGCACACAAAAATTTTCTTTTCAAACACAAGGATTTTTTTATTTTTTCTTATTACATTTGTACCCCTTTATGAAATGACTAAAGTAGCCATTATCCAACAAAAACTCAAATCAGATTTTCTTTTCACACACAATCTTCATTCTTCTTCCCTAAAGAGCTTCTCCCACCTCACTCTCCACTTCTCACTCTCCACTTCCTCCATCTTCCTTGGGCAAGTCATCTTCACTCACTTGCATTTTATTGTTTCTGGGCATCCTATCTCATTCTCCACTTCCTTCATTTTCCTTTCCAACTCATCTTTCATTCACATTCCTCCATTTGATTGTGCAATGAAGGAAGAGATGGATGAAAACAACAATCAAATGGTGCCTTTTAATCAAAGTAGTAGTGGAAAGGTATGTTTCATTGATATTTTTTCATTTTTGTATCTTTTGTAAATTCTTCATCTTGCCTGAAACTTCGTACCTCCCGATATGTACGGTATTTCAGAACCGAACATATAGCATATGTTCGGACGTACAGGACCGAACATATGACATATGTTCGGACCTATACAACCGAACATAAGCTATATGTTCGGTCTTACACTTCCGAACATATAGCATATGTTCGGAAGTAAATATCCGGACAGTGATATTAAATTAATATATTATGCAGGTCTCTACGCAAGAAAGTCAGGTTGGATCAGACTTTGTCATGGATTATACCAGTGAGTTTATAACTCAAGAGGTAAGACCAACATATGTAGGATTTATTATTCAAATTACATTTACTTATTACTAAATTCGTATTTAATTTGTTTATTTATTGTAGATATTTCACAGCCCGCGATTCGTTGATCAGTTGGGCTCGTGGAGTAGGAAGGAAAAAACGGGTTTGTTATCGTGATAAAGGTTTCAAATGCTGCTCGAGTGGGTGTCAAAGCTAGAGTACTCCTTGCTTGCGAGAGAAATGGACAATATAAACAAGAAGAGTGCCAAAAGCGAAAGAGGATCAAACAAACCGGTTCAAAGAAATGTGGATGTCCTTTCGCACTAAAGGGTAAAAAGTTAGACTCAAATGATGATTGGATGTTGGAGGTCATATGTGGTGTGTATAACCATTCGGCTGCGGAATATTTAGAAGGGCATTCATTTGCAGGAAGATTATCAGAGGAGGAAACAAAGTTGCTGGTTGACATGTCGAAGAGCATGGTTAGACCAAAAGAAATTTTGGTTACGTTGAAACAAAGAAGTGAATTAAACGTAACCACAGTGAAAACAATGCACGGTACAGATATAAAGTTAATGAGCGGGGTGGAAGAAGTCAGATGCAACAACTACTTGGTAAGTTGGCAGAGCATGATTACATAGAATGGCATAAGAATTGTGAGGATAGCGAGATTGTAACTGACTTAATTTGGACGCACCCAAAAAGTATAGATTTGTTGCGTGCATTTCCACATGTCTTGATAATGGACTGTACTTACAAGACCAATCGTTATCGCATGCCTCTTCTGGAGATTGTTGGAGTCACATCCACAGACATGACTTTTTCAGTATGCTTTGCATACCTTTATGCTGAACGTGAAGAAAATCATGCATGGGCACTAGGTGTATTGCGTTCTATTATTAGCGATGGTATTCTTCCTGATGTCATTGTGACGGATAGAGAATTGTCACTCATGGACGACATTAACAGAATATTCCCTGCTGCTACTCATTTATTATGCAAATGGTACATTAATAGAAACGTATTGGCGAGATGCAAGAAGTTGTTCAAAACGAAAGAAAAATGGGACAGGTTTATTATGAACTGGAATATGTTGGTGTCTTCATCCACAGAAGATGAGTTTCGTGAACAACTCAGTAAGCTAAACAATGAATTCAGCACGTACCCTGATACACTCAATTACGTGAAAGATAGTTGGTTGGATGCTTACAAGGAGAGATTTGTCTCCGCATGGACAGACAATTGTGTCCATTTTGGGAATACTACCTCGAATAGGTAATTTTAAAAAAAATTACTTTATTTGATTTATGCTTATTAATTAATAAGACTAACCTCTTAATAATCCAACGCATGGCCGATAGTTCACATGCACAGCTCAAAAGACAGCTTGGATCAAGTCAAGGAAATTTTGAAGCAGTTTGGTCTAAAATCCATAATTTGCTTGAGTTGCAGCATACCAATATCAAAGCTTCGTTTGAGAAAAGACAGTTGTGCAACATAATTTCAAGCCGGCAGAATATAAAGATCTTCGTGGTAATGTCTCTAAAAATACACTTGAGAAAATTTTAACAGAAACCAAGAGAGCTAATCTAGTTGGAATTGACGCCAGTGTGTGTGGTTGTGTTATTCGACGCACACATGGATTACTCTGTGCGCATGAGATTGCAGAATATATCAGTCAAGGGCGGCCTATTCCTCTAAGCTGTGTACATCAGCATTGGAAGAAGCTTGATATGTTGCCAACTGCCTCGTCGATGACGAGTTCTTCTATGGGTTTGGATTGCAAGGTAGATTTGGAGTTACTTGAAAAACGGTTCAATGAGTATGATTCCACCAGAAAATCACAACTTCTAAAGTAGATACAGGAGCTATCTATGCCAGACAGCACTCATTTGATTAAACCCGATGTGATATCAAGAACAAGAGGCAGACCAAGTATGAAAGTTGACACATCAACTCGACGAGATCCAAGCACTTTTGAATTGGTACCGTCTGCACAGGATAGCTACTCTCCTAAATCGGTTGCAGTGAAAGATGTTAAAAATAAAGGACAATTGGGATTCAAACCAAAGAAAAACGAAAAGATAAGGGCGATTCGTACGAAGTCAAAGAACATCAATAATTATGTGGACTCATTTCCCGTGGGGTTGAGACCTTACATTAAAGTTGTAAAGGATGTTGCAGCTGATGGTAATTGTGAATTTAGAGCAATCGCTGGATTGGTAGGCCTACGCGAGGATGAATGGAGACAAGTCAGAAGAGATTTATTACAAGAGCTGCTTGCACATGTAGACCACTACAGACAATTATATGGAGTGGAGGAAAGAGTTGAGGAATTGGTTGAAACATTATCATGCATGGATGACAACCCATTGATAGACTATTGGATGACTATGCCTGACATGGGACATCTCATAGCATCACGTTATAATTTAGTGTTATATCATTTGAGCAGAGAACAATGCCTGACTTCCTGCCTTTGCGATCTGTGCCGGTGCCGATGCCTTCTCGGAATGAGAGAACAATCGGTTTTGTTAATGGGAATCATTTTGTACAATTGTTTTTAATACCTGGTCATCCAACTCCGCCTATTGCAAATAAGTGGAAACAGTTTCATTATCCTTGTGCGGATGGATAGGACACTCCATATATGGAGCGGATTGTTCAATTCAAAGAGCTCGTAACTCCAGACGTATCAATAGCAGAGACAATTGATTTGGATTGAATGTAATTGGACACAATTCCTTTATGTTTCTGTATCGGAATGTTCTTTTAATCATTTAATGAAGTTGAAGATGTTTTTTTTTTTTTTTTGTGCATTCTATTAAAATAAGCTTTTTATGTTGAATGTGGTTGAGTCCGTGCTTATTAATTGAATGCAGACTCATTAAAAAAAAGTTAAACTCGTAACTGTAACACCGTTCGGATATACAGTGCCGAACATATCCATATAGTTCGGTTCTGAGTGCCCGAACATCATGGACATGTTCGGCACTGAAGTTCCGAACATTATGCATATGTTCGGAACTGAGTGTCCGAACAACAACGTTTTGTTCGGACCTGTGTATCCGAACGGAGGTTTAGTTATCCTACTTTGACAGTATATAATGAAAATATTTCAACATGTACATAAAAAATCAAGCATTATCCAAAGTAATTAAAGATAACATCAAATAACTAAAACACATTTGACAGCAAGTACATCCATATTCAAATTACACAAGAACATCGTCTTAAAATAACCATGTCAGTACTTGAAAAAAATATACTACAATGATTTTCTGTTTTTCGTCAATTATAACAACTGTTTACATTTCTTCAACTGTCCCTTCCCCTCCTAGTCCTAGTGCGACTGTAAGTTTGTGAACTCATGTGGGGATGTCAAAAGGTTCGTTGAGCATCCTCAATTGAAACTCCCCGTAACACATGTGCCAACTGATTTACATGGGTATATAATCCCCGTGGGTCTTCAACCCAATGGTTTTCACCTCTTCCTGTAACCTCATCAAGAATGATCAATGCATCTGAATTACGCTGCTGATAGTCAATCATACCGCTACCGCTTGGCTCATTTTCTTCGGGACGGGGCGCGAAATTAGAATGAAAGTTTGGGTGTTATAATATCCTCCACGATACTCGTGCATACCAATCCATATACCCGGGAACGCAATCTGCAGGACGCCTAACTAGTTGACTACGATTCAATGCAGATAGCAGGTGATTAGGCCATCCCTCCCAAACTTGATTGATATATTGATATGCGATTTGATAGTCACGGGCAGTCGGACCTCGCGTAGCACGAATAGAGGCTAATGGCGGTGGAGGAATCGTCTGAACTCTCCCAAACTGTCTGAGCACCCTATCTGGGTGATAAGGCTCAACAACATCCATACATTTGATGCACCCACAGTAGTATGTAACTTCATTGAAAGGATGATATTGTCTAACATCACGATATGGGTCCCAAGTCACCTAAAAGTAGTTAGTCCAATCGTAAGATATGAAAGTATATAATAGAAAATAAAAAGTTAATCTGATACACTATTTAAAAGAAACATCAAGTTAATTACCTGATCAGCACTCATGACATCAATTCTCTCTCGTATGCTTTGTAAAGGAGCAGACTCTCTACGAGGAAACCAACGATGGACCCGGGGCTGAATGGCTTGATAGAGTAAGTTTGGAGTCAGAGCCAAACTTTCGAAGTGTTCGTACACCCAAACTTCTAGTAGAGTCAAATAGCCGGCTATTTGTTTCACTTCATGCCTGCTTGCTAACCCCAACTGCCTGTATAAGTATGCTAGTGCAGCAGCACCCCATGTATATGAACGTACGGCCTCTACATCCACGAGTTTTGTAAGAAAAATGATCGGCACCCGTGTGCCACTCTTGTCAGTAAACGAGGTACAACCTAATAAGTACAGAAGGTAAGCTCTTACTGCAGCGTCTATCATCTCGTCCCCATCATCGTCAGACAAACTGGCAAACCTTTCCCGTAACCACTCCAATCTAACTGATTGGCCCCGCACTTGTATCAACTCGTCATGTGCTTCTACCGGTTCTACTTCTAGTGCATCAACAAGGAGTGCTTGAGCTTCTTCATATGACATTCTTTCGTTATAAGAAACCGTCCGCCCAATCACTGGGATGCCTAGGATAGATGCAACATCATCTAAGGTGATGGTCATCGCACCAAAAGGCATATGAAAGGTGTTCGTCTCAGGTTGCCACATTTCCACAAAACCAGATACAGTAATCTTATTGATGGAGCGGTAAGATGCAGTCACTAATGGAGCCAATCCGGACCTCGAGACTAAATCTTGAAACCTGTCAGACTCATTCAGTTGCCGCAAAGGCACTTTCTGCCCATGACTTAGACATTTCAGTGGGCCTCGATCATGCATTCAACCATTAATACATAATTAAATAAATTAACAAATGAATAAAACTTTCATATGAAACAAGTGAAACACACCTGTCCAATCCAAATGTACCCAGCTGTATGTGTATCAAAGATGGTCAATAAGGACCTATCTTGTGGCCCCAGGGCTAGTTGATCTTCCATCTCTTGTTGTTGTTCTTCCTCTTCCTCAGATACCTCTGGGTCTTCCACAACCTCTTATACTATCTGACGTCGCTTCCTATTTGAAGCAGTAGGTCGCACCCGAGAAGAGCTTGGCCGGTCCATTTCTAAAATACGAAAGAAAAAAAAATTTATTTGACTGCTGGATCTCTATATATTCGGACCTGAGTGTCCGAACATATTGCTTTTGTTCGAACCTGAGTGTCCGAACAAAAGCAATATGTTCGGACACTCAGGTCCGAACAAAACCAATTTATTCGGACGTTAGTGTCGGAACATTTGCAACCCGTTCGGTTAACCAGAGCCAAACAGTCGCGATTTCTGAACCTAAAACCGCGACGATGGTGGATCAAATGCAACCCAAAACTATTAGAAAACAGTAACATTGTTTGTCAAAACTTACATTGAATGAAAATCTATCCTAATAACAAGTTTTCATGGAAAAATAAGTAATCTAAGATGGAAAAAAATGGTAAAGAATAGATAGGAAAGAAGAAGAAATGGTAATGTTGGAAGGATCCATTTGAAGAAATGGTAATGTTGGAAGGATCCATTTACCTTTGGAAGAGAAGGATGTCTAGAGGAATAGGAACGCCGGTGGCACGCCGGAGAATCGCCGGAAAATGGATCCAGTCGGTGGAGTGGAAGTCCCTTTTGGTTTGTGTGTGGGAAGAACAAGAAGAAGATGTGTGTGGGAAGAAAAAAGAGGGGAATGAATATAAGGGCAGTTTAGGAACTTTTGATGTGTGTGGAAAGAAATACATTCATTTTTAAATTTTAGTAATGTGTGTGGAGAGGAATTGTGTGGAAAAAGATAATTTTGTATGCCAATAGCAGGACTCTATATTTAAGATTGTGTTAAACACTGGCCCGGGCCTGTGTGGGACGGAATTTGACATAAGTTCATTTAATTTAGGGTTGGAATTGGACAACCCCGGGCAGACCCGCCCATTATTTGGGACGAAATTGGACAGCTCATCCCAGGCCCGTCCCTTTGACAGTCCTGATTAAAACCTTCTACATCCTTCCACTGAAATCATCTTAATACATTTATACCAAGTTACATAGAAGAAAAAGATCCATCACCCATCACCAAAAAGAATACATTACTTATCCATCTACCCTTTTATTTTCATGTCGTCATCCTTTATAACTGTAAGCATTGTGGGAATCCAAAGAAGAGAGAAAAAAAAAAAAGAAGGATCTTTAAACTACTGGCCACTGTTAAAAAGACGACTTTTCTCACATGTTTGATTTCCACCTTATATTGATATAGCCGTAGGTTTTCTCAAAAAAGTAGACACATGGGTAGCGTTTTGTTCGTTATAATGAAGGTCGGAATGGAATGGTCATTCCAACGAAATGGAATGGCCGCGTTCGCCAAAGAGTGACGGAATGATCATTACCTCCGAAATCCCCATTCTCTTATTTAGAGGAATGGTCATTCCCAGGAATGACCATTCCATTTCTTTGTAACTTTTATTGAGATCAAAATACCCTTGTTTCACATCCTGTACTATTATAAAAGATAGCAAGATACAAACTTTTTTTTCACTACACCATTGTGGGGCCCACCCCCAAATATTATAATGCAAACTTTTTCACTACACCTTCGTCGGTCCCACCCCAAATATTATAATATAATAATATATTATTATGAGAAATTACAAACTTTTTCATTACACCTTTGTGGGGCCCACCCCCAAATATTATAATATAATATAATATAATAATGTATTATTATGAGAAATTACAAACTTTCTCATTACACCTTTGTGGGCCCACCCCCAAATATTAAGATGTGGGCCCCACTTAGTAATATATATATATATATATATGATGGTTCATAATGAATTTGGTTCATAATGAATTGAAGTATTGTCTGGGACGAGAGTTAAGAGTCTTGGGTGTAGTAGTCTTGGGTGTAGTATTACATCTTTAACTGACTGAAAAATAAAAGGATATTTTGGTCATTCTTATGTAAATTTTATTCCATTATGGACATCATTCTAGCCTTTAGTGACTTCATTCCATTTCGGACTCATTCCGGCCTCCATTCCAATTCCGCCTATAACCATTCCAACGAACTAAATACTACCTTGTTTTGTTCTGACTTCGGATCTCGGTCCATGCATCAGGTTCTCCCTGGGAGAAGATGACGAAGAGCCGAAGACGAAGATTATGCCGCAACGAGGATGCCGGCTCTGGCGACGATGACTACCATGCCGGAGGTGATGTTCCCGGGTTACAGTCGAACGAGTGAGATGTCGGCTATGGCGAGGGCTCTTACTCGTGTAACGTGTTGTCTCTGGGGAGGGGGTCGAAGAGTTGCGCCTGCGGAGACGAACCAAAGGAGAGCTTATTTTTTTGCTTATTAGGGTTTCCGTGTCGAAATAAAACAAATTTATTTGCAAGAAAGGCCTTATACATTTGTTTTATTCATTTCAAAAATGGGTCAATTGGCAACTTGACCACCTGTCGTTACCAAAACAGGAGATCCGACTAATAGAAATTACAATATAATGCCACCATTCAAAATTAAAACATGGGACCTTTTTAATGTAGTCCTGGGACTATGTAACCCACCTTTATGAATTACAAAGTGGGATCACATTCTTTGAGTGTGAACATGAACCCTATCTTTAAAATAAATGAGAGGATTTGAAATCTTTAAATAGTCTTCTTTACAAGAAGTGAGATAAAACATAAATAGGAAATAACAGTGCCTGCAAGTTGTTTTTTAAAAAATAAAATAAAATCTTTTTGCTCCAAGATTTACACTAACTAGCACCCTAACTCAATATCCATCCCACGTCTGGTTTTCACATTCATTCACCAATCTTATTACTCTTATAAAAGTGACACGTATTCAATTCCTACTCCCATTTTCATCAAATGCTGAATTCAGAGGAATTTAAAGGCCATTTTGGCAAAATTATTTGTTCACAACCCGACTGGATAGTCTGGGCGAAAGTATAGGTGTCTAGAATTTTTCACCCAAACATAATGAAAACAATTTATCACAAGCCGACTTTTACTCCATTTTAAACAATGCTCTCAAGTTTAGGGTTTTAATATAGCAAAAGTTCTAGGTTCTAATGCCGAATTCCCAACAGAACTTTAATTCAAACAATTAAACATATATAGGCTGCCAGGCATGACTTCCTCAAACTAAGATTTTCCCAGAGAGTACTCTAGGGTAATTGGCCGGGCCCAAGCCGTGTTAACAACTGAAAGTGGAAGCTAAGGGCATGTGCTGAACCTGAGCCAAATCAAGTCATTAGTTGGATTGAACATGTCTACCCAATCCTTGGATTGCCCAAAAATTGAATGATCAGAGTGCAATGAGCCAGTTCAAGTTCGCAGGTACATGGCTTTTGGAACACGAATCCGCTCAGCCACCCTAACTGATGGCCTTGTAAAGGAACCAGAAAGATTTTCAGCCAACATTTTAACATGGAGACTGGAGAAAAGCTCCCATTTTTTGTTGGAACTGCTTTTCCATGCCTGCCCAGAAGTAGATTTCTATAGATCTTATAGACAGAACAAACTTGAACATATAGGTAGTGATATCGGAGTTTCAATACACATATTTTTGAACTTAAAAAGGCAGAGAACTTTATCCAACTCAGCCAGAACCTGATGATACAAGTTAGTTCTACACGAAAACTATGAAACCATTAATGAGGTAGAAAGAATGGACCCATACAAAATGAGGTTGGAATTCAACCCTCCTTCCCCATGAAAATCTGAGTTGCTGGCGCTGCATCTTTATATGTCCTACATTTTTTTATTTTTTATTTTGAGAAAGGAGCAGATGCTTTGAAGATGATCATGGCGACATTGATAAAAGATATGACCCCACAATGCACCATTGCTTTGATGGCCATGAGTAAATAATGAAGTATGAACAATAGCAAGAATGAAATAAGCAAAACCATTTAGTCAAAAGCATTGCAGATCAATCATGTAATCAGTCTGTCTCAAAGCAAAACTGGTTGACATTACCAAATACTGGGAAGTAAAGAAAAGGAAAGAAAACACTCTCAATCTTCTTCCTCAGCCTCATTTTCAGCGATGTTGAAATATCGCAGCTCATAAACATTACGGTCCTTGTTGGATGCAATGACACGCAGCCAATCCCTCACATTATGCTTCTTCAAGTACTTCTTGGTTAGATACTTCAAGTACCTGGAGAAAGACCACCAAATAAGTTCATTTTGGGCACCCTTAAGGGCCTGTTTATTTCATATACTTAAACTCCTAGGAATTCTAAGGCTGTGTTAAAAATGAAGAATCAAAGGTGAATATCCAAAAACAACCATCTAATAAGCACCCCTTCAATGGAAATTGAATCAAGGGGCGATGGGAAATGAATACATAGCCATCACCGAAGTAATTCAAATCCATGGAAAGTCAAGGCCCCATCTGCATAGCAATCTCATATCCTTCACCCCTCAGTCCCTCACCTATTCAATAATCCTTTGGTGGAGCTCATTTGACCAAGAATTTCTGTGTATTCTATTCCTATGTATTCTATGCAAACAAACAAGCCCTCAACACAAAAGCAGAACAGAAACCGGTGATTGTTGAAATCAGTATTAAGCTCAGCCTTGAACATGCAACCAATAGCAAGTGCATTCAATAATAAAGCATTTCAGGGTACCCGAATTGCAACCAGAACAGAATCTTTCATCAGGCGAAAGTTCAATGGATATTAGGGATTTTAACCGGCCAGGTTTAGGGCAGAACCATGGTGATTTTGGACACCGTATCAACCAATACATCGATCGTTTTCCTTTTACAAGCACATCTCCTCCTACCTGCGTAGATTCCAAAGTAAACAAGCATAGTTGGATCGATCAAGTTTGATTGGTTAGATCAATCGAAGGTAGATCCACACACCATCTGGGCAGTAAGCAAACATTCATTTCTCAACAATATGTTCGATGAAAAGCCTAATATAGATAGAAACAACGGATTTGACTAAAAGAATCCAGAAAAAACACTAGCAAAGCATATAGCATATGGATCAAACAAGAAGAAGAGAATCAGATGACTATGCAAAAATGAGATATTTGAGATGTAAAGTAGATAAGGGAATAGGTACCGCTTGGAGAAGGGGTTATCTGATGTGACAGTGATCTTGCTCTTCTCACGGGAGATTGTGATGGAGTCTCCGAGATTTCCAGCCTTTCCAGCGACCTTGATCCGCTCCTGCAAGAACTTCTCGAGGGATGCGATGTCCATGATCTTGTCCTCCACTGGCTTCGAGCAGTCGATCATGAAGCTCGACGCCTTCTTCTTCCCTCCCTTCACTGCAGCATTTCCTCCTCCTCGACTCATCTTCCTCTCTCTCTCCTGCTAAAACCCTAACCCTAATCTCTCTCCCTCTCTCCCTCTCTCTTTTGACACAAAAACCCTAACCCTAGATCGTCTTTCGATTATAAAGCGCATGAAGTTTGAACTTTGGAGTTCTCGGCTTAGGTATTGGTCGGATTGGAGGGTCCGGATCTGGACCCGATAAGGGTTTTAATGATTGGAATTGTGTGGGAGCATGAAAGATAGGGAATTAGACCGGTCGGGTCCTGGCTAGTGGCTAGAATCATACCGGACTTGAAACCGAAATTATTTTTTAAAGGATGGTTTTGGTTCAACCTGAAATCTGTTGGTTTCGGACCCGATTTTGATAAGAGGAAGTGAGGGACCATGATTCCCCAATTGACTTCTTTTCTTATTTTTTGGTTAAAATATGTATTTGATTCAACCTATCGCAATGTATCAAGCCTACTAAGTTAGGATTAAATATAGAAATGTCTAACCATTTTTTATTTTGTGGTAAGTTTACAACATTAAAGACTCACACTTAGTCTTTTATTATTTTTTTAATTTTCTCTTTATAGGCGTCCAGAACAGAACATGATGAAACACTTTTGTGGTTTGGACATTACCTGGATTAAAATCCATTGAGCCCCCCTTTCCATGGAATTAGAATTTGATTATAAGATAAAATTTTCTATTTTATCTTATTTATGTTTCCATTAATGACAATTGAAGGGTTTTAGTAAATGTAGTCCCTTTCTTCCATCCTGTTTTAACGCAATGTTAGATTCTCAAGTGGTGAAGTAAAATTTGTGGTAAAGTTAGCTCACGGTCATGTTTGGTTGGTCACAATAAATGGAAAAATAAAGTTTCAGCCACCCAAAAATTTTACTTTTACTTTACCAACCCCTAGAAAACTTTACCTATTGTGAATATTGAACCTTTCATGTCTTTTGGAGATACTTTCAGAAATAGAAATGAAATCTATATAAAATGTACCAATTTATCATGATTTTATCACATTTTTCTTGCAGCATTTTCAATTTCCACTTTTTTTACAGCATCATGATCTTGTTAGAGAAATGACATTTCATGCTACTATTGTGATATTTAAAAAAAAAAAATTTGTTGATATTTTTGAAAAAATTTGATATTTAAGTATATTATATATGTACATTTCGGTCTCTTTTGGAGTCCAGCTCTCTTCATGAATCCTTAACTTAAATTCAGGTATGGTTAAAGCTACAGACTTACAGGTCATATACCTTGGAACCAAGTTGGTTCTGTGTTCAACTCCTTACTGGCAATTTGGGAAAAGGTGAGTTGGGAGTTTAGGAATAGCATGGACCCATTTATTTTTTGAAATGGGCTGTGGTCCTTGTATATGTAACAGGAACAATGGTGGACGAATATCAGTAAACGAGTCGTATTTCAATTCAACACTGAGTAAGAGTTGGATGAGTAGGTGTTCCGATCTCTTTTGGAGGCATCTATTTCTTTTAAGTATTTTTTTTTACAAGTGTTCATCTTCTAAGTTAAGTTCATGTAAAGGATTGATTGTTATAGTGTTATTCCAAAGACTCCACCCGATTCAATTGTTTTGAATCTTCTTTCTTGAGGATGAAGCCCGCGCTCACTTCCTTCAAGCCATGGGCCGAGCCATTGGCTGCACCTACATTTGTTTATGGTCCTATCTTCCTCCCCCACAAAAGTAAGAAGCACTTCTTTGTACACTTCTTTGTACTTTAAAAAGAGCATTTTCACAGATAGTAGGAAAGTCTTCTCTAGTACTTATAATGTTTTGGTTTTAACCAGCTATTTAATCTCGATGGACGCGTGGTATAATGTTGAAATGGACCAGCCAAGCTCCTCTACTGGAAGCCTTTCTCACAGACTCTTCGATGGATATAGGCGATCTGTTTTCAATGTTGAATATGGGTGACTTAAATTATTCTCCATATGAAATTTGAGGCATGTTTCTCTAGGTAGGAATTTTGGCCATGGCCTGTTTAGCGTAGAACTTATTTAGTTAACCCCTGATTGACGGGGTAAAGCTTTGATAGATAGGAATTCTGGTTATAACCTGTTTATTGCTTAAAAGAACTCTTTTAGCCGACCCGAGATTAACAGATTAGCTCTAATGATGCAATAAAGAAAATGGGACACATTTTGCTTCAATAGGTATTACTGATGCACATGTTGATGATTGTCACAGTTGCATTCCAGGGCATGCCATCAAGGAAGGAATGGCATTTCTAGAGCAACATTATTATTTAGAGCTCATGAGATGGGTTTCAAATGAGACTCTGCGATGATTCTATGAGGTAAACTTTGGTGTGCGAGTACTGGAGATGGTGACTTCTGTTGAATTATTAATGATTATGGAGGAATGCTTATACTAGTTGTAGGTGCAGAAAATTATGACCCACAATAAGAGGGTGCCTTACAGGACTTATCCGTGAAGATGATGGTGTCTGGGATGTCTGGATGCCGTCCGAGAGCCTGAAAAGGAGTAGCAAACGGTCAGAGGACCCTGGCCTGAGCGGCGCAAGGCTCTCCGATGCCAAAGTCAGTATATGAACTGGAACGATGGAAGAGAGGGAGAGGAGAGGCAGAGTAGGGGCTCTGTGTATAATAATGTGCGTACCTTGCATGGTGTTTGAAGGTCTATTTATAGAGGAATGGATCGTATCTCTCAGAGAATATCTGGGTGCGGGTCCCATGATCTGACTGGGAAGTCATGATCAGCCCACAAAGTAATAAATGCGGTCTAATCTGGCCCAATCAGCATTTAATGCCAGTCGGGTCAGCCCACATTGCATTAAATGCATGTCTTGTTGGGCCAGATTGTGTTGGGCGCCTTTGGCGGTAGGAGTACCAGCGGATCTGCCCTCGGGCCTTGCCCTGATGTGGCCTCAGCCGCTGGATGCTGCCATGTGGCGGTCTGGCGAAGATAGTGGGCGGCTGGATGTCGTGTCTGTCCCACTAGGTCGTGACCCTATCCTTCCACGTGTCTGGTGACGTGGGGGATGAGGGGTCCAGGCGAAGGTTCTTTCTCGCTTCGGTTACTGTTCTGGCTTCTTCAGCCGAGGTGGGGTTATCTGCGGAGATAGCGTCCGGGGTGGCCTTGCCGATGTGGACTCTCTGCCGAGATGATGCCCGAGGTGGTCCAGTTCGGCGCTTGTGGCCTGGAGATGTATGATGTCGGCCAAGGCCTCTGCCCTGGTAGCCGGGATGAGATCGGTGCCACGTGGATGGCACGCGGATGGCACGCGGATGGCACGTGAGAATGTTTAGCCCCGTATGATGGCTGTGATTAGCTTAATCCTGTAGCTCTGGGAATTTCCCCACACAATTGCCCCCTAGCTTCTGAGCTCGCGTAGAACGTCAGTGCCGTGAGGTCGGGAGCTATGTGCCGGGTCTATCTGTAGGAGATCCTCTTTCGGCCCTGACTCGCTGTCGCTTTGGATGTTCGAGGTGATAAATGGCGTCCCCTATTCAATGCTGAAGACAGTTCGACGGCTCCACGTGTCGTCCCCTGGCTGGTTGTCTGTCTCTTCGAGGTCGTACGCGCCGTTTCGTCAGGGGCGCAATCAATTTTTGAAATGATTTGCGCGCCGCTTCAGGGAGGCGTAATAAATTTTCGAAATGATTCGCGCGAAATCCCAGGGGGGGGGGGCGCCCCTTGGCACGCCCGATTAGGGTTTCTGTAAAAAAAGGGGGGACTCTCTGCTATTTATAGGGCAGTTGAGGTCTGCTCCATCCTTCGTCTGCGATTCTGAATCAAAGGCGAGCGTCAGAGGAGGGAAGGCTACTGTGAGGGAGCTTCATCCGAGAAGTGGTGCGCTGCTGAGGTTGAGTCCCTTCGCTGTCCAGCGTCTTTGTTCTGCTTCCGTAAGTTCTTCCTGCTCTGCTTCTTCTTCTGCGGGTTTCTCTGCTTTTAGACTGGGATAGGAATGGGGATTTACAACCACTGGTTAGAGAGCGAGGCAGCGATCGAGGGCTTTAGGTCGGCCTTTAGGATCCCTGCTGATGTCCAAGTCAGGGGTGCTGATCCCCATGGCTACAACCCTCGCGCCTTTCTGGGAGGCTGGATGCCTTTTCCGCTGGTGGCTGTGATAGAAGGCGGGGTCCGATTCCCCCTTCATCCGCTTCTCAGGAGGTGCCTTAGTCAGTGGCGTCTCTGCCCTTGCCAACTGCTGCCGAATGCCTTCAAGATCGTGATGGGCACGGTCAAGTTGAATGAGGTCCTGGGCACCGACTTCGGCGTCTTCGATCTTGAGGACGTCTATGACATATGCAGGTCCGGGGAATCTTATTATCTCCGGGCTAAGTCAGGCCGGGACGGCTTCGTCCGATACTTGGAGGATTCGAGCAAGTATGCCGGGGACGATCTTCTATACCTCTCTGGGAACTGGGAGTTTGGGGAGGCCGACACCGATAGGGGCTACCAGGTCCCTCGCCACTTCGGTACCATCCCAAGTAAACATCCTCCGTTTCTTTTTTCTTTTTTCGCAAGTTTCTTTTTATTCTGCCGTGCTTATGCTTCTGACTGTTGCAGCTTTGAAGGAGAGGAGACGGGCTGCCAGATACATCTGGAAGAGGAACGATGCCTGGCTCCGTCTGGTGAAGCGGTACAGCGGTCACGACGGCAGGGCGGCTTGGTCGCTGCTAGGATATGAGCCGAAGTACCGCGGGTATCTGAGGGGCACCGTAGAGCCGATCCCGAGTGAAGGTGCCGGATCCGGGGTTGGTCAGGAGCAGGCCGTTCCGGAGGTCGCAGAGCCCTCGCGGGCGTCGTCTGAAGTTAGGGCGGCGTCTGGGATCCTAGCTTCCTTAGCGGAATCGAGACTTCCCCAGGTCTCGGGAAGGGAATCGAGTCAATCTGCCCGATCTCCCTCGCCAGGATCCGAGATGAGGCACACCAGGCGTTTGTCCTTCGAGGATCTTGAGGCTTTGGCGCTTGGAGTGGAGGACGTCCGAGCCCCCGTGGAGCCGGTAGATTCTCCGAGGCATCCGTCTCCGAGGGCCCGGGTGGCTTCTCCTGCAGAGGCGGCGGAGGTGCCCGTGCCCCCTAGCCCTGTTGACCTAGGGGTACGCTTGCCCCCAGCCGAGGTCGAGCAGGAGGGAACCCGGCCGCTGAAGATGCCGAGGACTGGTGCGGGCCCTAGCTCGGCCGCTGCCTCGTTGCCGTCGGGGCCGCAGTTATGGGAGCCAAGCTTCATGCTCGGGCCGGGGAGACCGATGACGGTGGAGGATAGCATTCTTCACAGGATCGATCTCCCGGTCCTCGAGGCCCTTGGGCGAGCATGTGCCCTTCCCCGGGACATGGAGCGGCTGGATAAGTACAAGCGATCAGAAGCTGATCTTGTCGATGCTGCAGTCCAACTTCGTGGTAAATCTTCATTTTCCTTTGCTAAACCAGCAATTTTAGCGTCTGACGCTCTTTGGATCTAACATGTACGTCTTCATTTGACAGGCGGCTCAGAAGTCCATGGCCGTTGCTGATAGGATCTGGAGGTACAGCGCGGACGCTGCCGAGCTGTCCGTGGAGAAGAACGGCCTGCAAGAGTCCCTGGACGCTGTGAGCCAGAAGTTGGCCAAGGCAGAAGAGGAATTCGCGGCGAAGCTCGAGCAGGCGAGGGAGGAGGCCGAGGCGGAGAGGACTAAGTCGGCCGAGCTCGAGGTCTCCATTTCGAAGATGGGAGACGATTATGCGGCCCTACTTCAAGCCGAGGCCAAGAGAGCGGACGAGGCCGAGGCGAAGCTTGAATCCGAGTCCAAGAGGGCGGATGAAGCCGAGGCTAAGCTCGAGTCCGAGTGCGATGCCGCATTCGATGATGCCAAAGCGCAGGTCACCGCCCACTACAAGGAAAGGGTTCTTGTGGTGAGGGATAAGGCTTGGGCGAAAGGGTGGCTTGCCGCACTGAAAGAGGTCGGGGTCTCGGAGGGCCACCGCTCCTTTCGGGAGCCGCCTCCGTACCCGCTTCCGGTGCCGAACTCTGCCCGTTCATCCGGCGAAGCCTCTGACGCCGCAGCTCGTGCAACTGACCGGTCATGACCTCGGGACATCGGGACCTTGGGATTTTTGCTTATTTGCTTTATGCTTTGTAATTTTCTTCGATTTGTATTTGCTGAACACTGTAATGATTGAAACTTTAATACAAATGAAGATTTTCCGAAATACTCGTGCTTTTCTCTTTTAAGCTTGTGTTCTTCGATTTGCTTGAGTTCGGTAGAGTGCTCCCTTAAGATCTTTTTTGGCATTTGCGCTGATACTCCGTATCTTGGGTGATCTTCATTGGTATTCGCGCTGATCCTCCGTATCTTAGGTGATCTTGAATAGCAATGAACATGGTGGCGCGGCAGACGAGGGAGTCTGACGGATGTCTCCACGTGGCGCCATAGGGTTCGCTGGTCAATAGTCGCGCCTTCCCAACAACGCGTGGGAGACTTCGCCCCATAACTCCTTTTGGAGACTGGGCCTTCTTCCATCCTATAAATAGGGGGAACAGGCTCGCCATGGGAGAAGGAAAGAACATAGGAGCCATGTCTGGGAGGTGTCTGAGATTGCTTGATCCGGGGGAAAACCCTGCGCCGTTGGACGGCTGCCCCCAAGGGGGAAAGGCTGTCGTGGCCTGCGCGCTCTCTGAAGGAACTCCCCGTGGGCCACGCGCTCTCTGAACGCGGGTCCATGGGCACTGGCCCTTGGCCAGACAGAGTGAGGATGCGCTGCGAGGGGACGGTGGCGCATTCTCGTCCAACACGACCCCGTGCGCCCGTCGTACGGCAGGCGGGTTGAAGCTCTGCTGGACCTGGGGTTCGCTGATGGAGAGAAGAAGAGAAAGAGGGGCGGTGGTGCCCGCTGCACTTCTCGTCCGACAAAGTCCGAGGAGTGATTGAAGATCAGAGTCTCCCAGTCTTGATTTCATTTCCTGTTTTCAGAGGACTGCGATCCTCCTTTCTGTACTTTCCTTTCTGTTCTGTAGCTCTTGTAATCAAGCAGTTTTTAATGAATAAAAAAGGAGTTCTGTGATCACCCAAACCATGTGCAATGCTTTTGAGTTCTCCTCTTTCTTCGCACTGTTCTGGAATGCTTGCATTTGTGTTTGAGTGCTGGAACAGCTCTCTTCTGGAAATCTGCCTTTGGCCGAAAATCTGCCTTTGGCCGAAATGGCTGGCTTTGGCCGAGACGAGCTGCCTTGCGCCGAAATGGAATCATCATTCCACTGGTCTCGGCTGTGGAAGCGTGAGCTCGGCAATGATCTTTGAGGGGTGTAAAAGCCCTGATCTTAGGAATCCGGCCGAGTGTCCGAACTCGAGGCCTTCTCCATAGCCCAAGGCTAGGAGCTTTAGGAATCGACCGAGCCTGGACTCGAGGTCTCTTCCAGGGCGGTGGGCCCGATCTCGGCTGAGTGTGAACTCGAAGCCTCCCCATAGCCCAAGGCTAGGAGCTTTAGGAAGCGACCGAGTCGGGACTCGAGGTCTCTTCCAGGGCGGTGGGCCCATGTGTCCAAGACACGGGATTTTAGGAAAGGCTGAGTGTAGGAACTCTTCTATGCCGTTTCCAAGGCGTTGAGCCTGTGTGTCCAAGACACGGGATTTTAGGAAAGGCTGAGTGTAGGAACTCTTCTATGCCGTTTCCAAGGCGTTGAGCCTGTGTGTCCAAGACACGGGATTTTAGGAAAGGCTGAGTGTAGGAACTCTTTTATGCCGTTTCCAAGGCGTTGAGCCTGTGTTGCCGGAGTCGTCCGGGGAGACAGATTGATGACAAGGCAAGAGCTGCTTTTATTGATTCTGAAGTTCATTACATCTTTAGAAATAGAATTTCTTCAAGTGGGATGCATTCCACGGTCTCGGCAATGGCTTGCCATCCAAGTCTTCGAGCTTGTAGGCTGACTTTCCTGCCAGTGAAACTACTCTGTACGGGCCGTGCCAGTTCGGAGCAAGCTTCCCCTCATTTGGTTCTCTGTCAGCTGGCAGGGTCTTCTTTAAAACGAGCTCTCCCGTGGTGAACCTTCTTTCCTTGACATTTTGATTGTATGCCCTGGCTAAACCGTTGCTGATAGTCGGTTAGTTTCAGGGCTGCTGCTTCTCGTCGTTCGTCCGCTAGCTCCAGCTCCATCGCCAGGTTCGTCTCATTCCGACCTTGGTCGACCAGCTCTGTCCTCAGGGTAGGAAGGCCGATTTCCAGGGGAATGACCGCTTCCATCCCGTAGGCCAGAGAGAATGGTGTCGCCGAGGTGGATCTCCTAGGAGTAGTTCTGTAAGCCCACAGCACGCTCGGGAGCTCTTCTGTCCATCTGCCCTTTGCCTTGTCCAGTCGTTTCTTCAGGCCGTCCAGAATCACTTTGTTGGAGATTTCTGCCTGGCCATTACTCTGTGGATATGCCGGGGTGGAGTAATGGTTTTCTGATGCCATGTTCTTGGCAGAAATCTCTGAAGGATTTGGAATCGAACTGAGTTCCGTTATCCGAGATCAGGGTCCGAGGGATGCCGAACCTCGTGAGGATGTTTTTCCAGACGAAGTTCCTGGAGTCCCTGTCCGTGATGGAAGACAACGGTTCAGCCTCTATCCACTTGGTGAAGTAGTCCGTAGCCACTATCAGCCATCTTTTGTTCCCTGGAGCTCGGTGAAGAGGCCCCACAATGTCCAGGCCCCATTGAGCGAAGGGCCATGGACTGGAGAGGGGACTCAGGTCCTGCGCTGGCTGATGGAGGGAGTGGGAGAACTTCTGGCATTTCTCGCATTTTCTGGCGTAGACCTGGGCGTCCTTCTGCATGTAGGGCCACCAGTAACCCTGGCTGATTGCCCTGTAGGCCAATGAGCGGCCTCCTATATGGCTGCCGCAGATTCCTTCATGGATCTCGTACAGGAAGTCGTCCACCTTGGATGGGTGGACGCATTGGAGGTACGGGCCCGTGAAGGACTTCCTGTAGAGTTTGCCTTCTGGAGAGAGCCAAAAGCGGGCTGCCTTGAGCCTGATCTTGTGGGCTTCAGTCTTGTCCACGGGGAGCTGGTCATCCTTCAGGTAGGCAACGATTGGATCCATCCAGCTGGGGCCGAGGTCAGCACAGAGGACAAGCCGAGATGACTGGAGTTCTAGACTTGACCTTGATACTGACCCGACCTCGATGGTCCTCTTCTTTCCTGCTTCAACAGCGGAGGCCAGGTTTGCAAGCGCATCTGCGTGCGTGTTGGTATCTCGGGAGATTTGCCTGACCTCGGCTTTCTGGAATTGGGAGAGTAGCTTTTTTGCCAGGGCTAAGTAAGCCGCCATCCTGTCGTCCCTGGCCTGGTAGTCTCCAGCGAGGTGGCTAGTTACCAGTTGAGAATCGCTGAAGATTTCCAGGTGCTGGGCTCCGAGGACTCGGGCGCTGTTCAACCCTGCGATCAGTGCTTCGTACTCTGCCTCATTGTTCGTCGCTTTGAAGTCGAGGGTGAAAGCCTGCTCTATGACCAGTCCCTCTGGCGATTGGAGAACTATGCCGGCGCCAGCTCTCTTGGAGGTGGACGACCCGTCGACGAAGATCCTCCATGCCGAGGTGGGAGACTGCTGGACTTCTGTTTCTGCTGGCTCTTGCCCTGTGCCCCCCAGTGCCGTGCCGAGCTGGGTCTGAGCCTGGTTGGGGCAGGCGAATTCGACTATGAAGTCTGCCAGAATCTGGGCTTTGATTGCAGTTCGGGGGACGGTACTGTATGTCATACTGCCCCAATTCAACCGCCCACTTTGATATGCGCCCTGAAAAGTCAGCTTTTTTGAACAAGGAACGGAGTGGGTGCTCCGTGATCACCACATAGTGTGGGATTGAAAATAATGGGAGAGCTTGCGGGAGGCAGTGACAAGAGCCAACGCAAGCTTCTCCAACAGAAGGTACCTGGTCTCGGCATCGAGCAGGGTCTTGCTCGTGTAATAGATCGGCTTTTGAACTCCCTCGTCCTCCCTGATGAGGACGGAGCTCACTGCGTGATCCGAGACCGCTAAGTATAAATACAGAATCTCCCCCCGAGTCGGGGTGGAGAGTAATGGGGGCGACATCAAATAAGTTTTGAGTGCGGCCAATGCCTGGTCGCACTCGGGGGTCCACTGGAACTTCAAATTTTTCCTCAAAAGCTGGAAAAAAGGCCTGCACTTATCTGATGAGCGGCTGATGAAGCGATTGAGTGCGGCGGCCATTCCCGTAAGCTTCTGAACTTCCTTTGTGGTGGAGGGACTCTGGATGTCCTGGATGGCAGTGATCTGGTCTGGATTGGCCTCTATCCCCCTCCGCGTCACCAAGCTGCCGAGAAACTTGCCAGAGGCTACGCCGAAGGCGCACTTGGAAGCGTGAGCTTGAGCTTGTAGGCGCGAAGGATGTCAAAGACTTGGCCGAGATCTACCAGGTGGTCGCTGGAGCGCACAGATTTGACGACCATGTCGTCGATATACACCTCCACCGTTTGGCCGAGCTGGCCTGGAACATCTTCGTGACGAGGCGCTGATAGGTCGCCCCCGCGTTCTTCAGCCCGAAGGGCATTACTTTATAGCAGTAAGTGCCGCGGGGGGTGATGAATGATGTTTTCTCCTCGTCGGGCCATAGAGAGGGATCTGATGATAGCCTCGGTAGGCGTCGAGGAAGCTCATTCGGTCATGACCAGCGGTGGCGTCAATCAGTTGGTCGATCTTCGGGAGGGGGAAACTGTCCTTAGGGCAAGCCCTGTTCAGGTCGGTGAAGTCTACGCACACCCTCCACTTTCCCAGTTTTCTTCTTGACGACCACCGTGTTGGCCAGCCATACCGGGTACTGGGACTTCCCGGATGGCCCCTGCCTTTAGCAGTTGTCGACCTCTTCCACGACCGCATCTGTCTGCTGCAGCCCGGTCCTGCGGGCCCTCTGCACTACTGGGTTGTGGTCGGGGTCGACGTTTGAGCTTGTGGCACATGACCTCAAGGGTCGACCCCGGCATTTCACTTGGGCTCCAAGCGAAGACGTCACATTCTGCATTAAGAACCGGGAGAGTTCGGCCCTTTCTTCGTCCGACAGCCGGGTGCCGATCAGGAAGAACCGGGCTGGGTCTGCCGGATCCAGTCTGACCTCGGCCAGGTCTCGATGCTTTGTCTTCTCAGGGTCCCGGCCGATCTCATCGAGGCCTTTCTCGACTCGGCCAGGTTGACGCGCTCTGGCTCCCTTCATGGCCGGGACTTGCGGCCAGCATGCACTGCTTGGCTTGCTGCTGGTCTCCCTTTACGGTGACTACTTCCATCTTGCCTTCATCGTTCTCGTGGACGAACTTCAGCTTTTGGTGGAAAGGAAGATGGAACTGCCTCTAGCTTGTGGAGCCACGTTCTACCCAGAATGACATTGTAGGGAGAAGGGGCGTCCACAACCAGAAAGTCGGCCGACACGGAGGCTCCGCCAACTTGGGTTTCCAAGGTGATTCTACCCTTGGGGTAGACTGGTGTGGCGGACAACCCTAGCAGAGGTGCACGGACCTCCGTGAGGTCTGCTTCGGAGAGCTTCATCCTCTTGAAGCAGTCGTAGTAGAGGACCTCGGAGGAGCTGCCGGAGTCGACGAGGATCCTCTTTACGGTGAAGTCTCTCAGCTTCATGGTGAGGAGCAGGGGGTCGTTGTGAGGGACCTGGACTCCCTCCAGATCTCGATCCGAGAACGAGATGGCTGGTCTGTCGCGCGGGCTTTCTTGGATGCCGGGGCGAGGTCGGCTTTCATTACTTCTTTCTCGTGCGAAGCCCGCCTGGCTTCGGCACGGGTTTGAGAGCTTCCCCGGGATGAGGAAGCGGGAGCTGAGGACGCCAGATGGATCACGTTGATGATCTTCTCTGAGTCCTCGCTCTCTGGAGCTTGGGCTGCGCTCTGGTGGATCCGGCCCTCGCTGCCGCCGGCATCTCCTTCCTTGATGAACTCTGGGATGTGGCCCTCTTTGGCCAGCTTTTCCAGATACCACTGCAAAGTCCTGCATTCTTCGGTCCTGTGCCCGTTGCCCTTATGGAAGGAGCAGTAGTGCTTGCTTCGGGCTCCTTCGGTGGGTTCATTCTTCAGGGGCGGAGGATACTTGAAGAATGGCTTGGATTTGATTTTGGCCAGGATGCGGTAGATCGGCTCCTTGAAGACGACGTTGACGCTCTGGCTGGCGCTGGAGGGAGGTCTGGGCTTCCAATTGCCCCCAGACCTGGACGACGAAGGCTTCGTCGCACTAGAGGCCCAGTCCCGCTTGGGCTCCTGCTTCTGGGAGGATCTCCCGCCTCTTTGCCGAGGCTGGCTGTCTTTCTGTTCGGGCTCCGGATGCCCGTCGCGATCCTTAGCTCGGATCTCGTCTTCCTCCCGGGCGATAAAGCGCTTCACCCGGGACATCAACTCTGTCATGGACTCTGGGGTGTCCCCGGCCAAGTCCTTCCGCACGTCGATGCCGGGGATCAGGGCATGCTGGAAGCGTAGATGGCTATCGCCTCTCTCGCGTCTTCGATCTGGCTGTAGATCGCCCAGAATCGGTGGGTGAACTTGGCGAGGGTTTCGCCCTGCTTCATTCTCAGGGCGATGAGGTCCCCTTCCTTCTTGGGGACGACGGCGTAGGCCTGGAACTTCTTCAGGAAGGAGGAGCTGGAGCTCCTTCCAACTGGAAACTGACTGCTCCGGAAGGGAGCAGAACCACTTCAGGGGGAGGTCACCCAAACTGGAGGAGAAGATCTTGCAGTTTA